>SNQJ01S0044597.1:90115-107714 GCA_010110895.2 Picea sitchensis | reverse complement strand
GTTGGTGCTCATATGTATGATAATGTAAAGAATGTAAAGATTACTTATCATATAAATAAGAAGAGGTTTTTACCCTGTATGGGTTTCCTTAGGAAATATCTGTCTCTATGTATCTCATATGTGTGACTGATGTTGAATGTTCTATTGCTTAATTCCCTGCATTATTGTGACTATCATTAAATGTTGTGTAAAGAGTTTAAAATAAGCATAATTGTTTAAGCCCAGTAACAACTGATTCACCCCCCCGCCTCTTAGTTGTGTAACAATCTCTAGTCCTAGATATTGCATTACAACTTTAGGCATGACATTATGAGAGGCACTTGAGTCCATCAAGCAATTATGCAATATTTTTTCATGCAAATTCAAGGATATATAAAAGGGTGGAGAAGCATTGGATCCATATTCAATGTGTGGGTCCAAAGTAATGGTAGGGTTTTCATATTGCAAGTTGATTACATCATATGTCAGAGCAGAAACATGTGGCTTCAATACCTTCAAAATAGAGTTCTTGAATGGCTCATTTTTTAGAATTTTTTTTATAGGTACAGAGATATTTATTTTAATCAACTCATGCTCTATGATGAAAAACATTGGTTGTCTATTTGCTTCTTTTTCTCCAGGCGCAATAGGATTAGATGGGAGAGGTTGATCAATTTTGTTTGGGAGGAAGATCTGAATTTTCTTCCTGGGTAGGGGTAATTTCTTTGGGAGCCCTTGGTTTAGGCCTTAAATAATACTTCTTTTGGGGATGAATTTGAAAAAATTCCCCTTCCTTCACTTCATCATCAAACTGGCTTGACAATTGTGATATTTCATAGTCCTGTTGTGTTAGGTGACTAGGATAAAGATCAATCTCATTGAACAGTACAATATCATCGTCTATAGCATAACTCTCTACATCCATTTCTTCAATATCATTGTTCTAGAAAGGAGGTAGAAATATTTGATCCTCAACATTTCTCCTCTCTCTCTCTGCATGATTTGAGGAGCATTAGTCAACCTTCTAACTCGATTCGTGTTTTTGTTTCCAACATCCTGATATGGCCTATTTGGTTGTTTGGTTTCCCATTTCATCTTGGTTATATTTGAGGTTAGGTATTTCAAGGTACTGGTCCTCTCATCTAACTTTGAAGTTTGGATCAAATCCTGTTGGGTTGGAAGAGGAAGGAAACTCTTCCCTCTATTTCTTTTTATTCCTATATGATTTGTTCTTTAATGGTTTTGATTCTAGGATATTGGGCTCAACTTCAATAGATACCTATTGCATGGAAAACAAAGTGGTGGGCCTTATCTCCCTCAACAGAAGAGAGAATTATGCATCAAATGCATTTTCAAATGTGATCTTGGCTAAGCAATCAGTTGGCTTGATCTCATCAGGAATCTTGTTATACATTTTTTTGAAACTCTTTGTGAAATCTGATACAGACTCCCCACTCTTCCTTTGTAAATACCCAAAATCAGTTATGTAATAAAAATAGTATCTCCTATCCCCCCACTGTTTTAAAAAATCTTGATCCAATGGCTCATTTCTTGTAATAGAAGAAGGGGTTAAGTCATGTAACCACTTCCTTACCTCCCCATCTAAACTCTGCATAAACAACGTCATCCATACATTTGCATGTTCACTATTAAAGTTGTCTTCAAAACTATAAAATGCCACCAAAATGTTCCTCAGAAATTACCCCCCCCCCTCACCATTTTACCTTGGTAGATACTTCATGTAATCACCTATGGGGAGGGTAATCAAGTTCTTTGCAAGCACTAAAGGTGCATAAATGGTTGTAATGATGATATCTATCCTATTGACAACCATGTTTGGAATAATTGGATCCTAAGGCTGAGGAGGACTTGTGGGTTTGGTTGATGGAAGAGATGATGAAGCGGAATTTAAGACAGGGATGTTTGAGGACTAATGACAAGGGAATTTTAAAAAACGATAACCTTGAGCTGCTTATGGTTGTGGACAGAGGAAAAATTTTCAACAGTGGCCTTGCCTTTGGATGGAAAGGGGTATCTCTTAGAAATGGTAGTCTTCCTTAGTTGTCTCTATGAATCAGGGTTGGTTGTGTCACCATTAAGATCAAGGTTGAATTTGGGATTTTTAGTAGGCTTGGGATTTTATTTCCTGGCTCCTTTCCTGGGAGCCATAATTTCTTAATAGGTTTGCATTCAGTGGAGTCACGAGGTGAAATATGGAAGTCACATTTGTGCATGATCTTTGTTCACCATAAAAGATCATATATTATCATTTTCATTCTCCTAGAGAAAGATATTTCGTTACTCAGTTCCCCGACAACGATGCCAGAATATGTTGGTCCTAAATTCTACACCTGACTGGTAAAAGGTAGAGCTAGACCACCTCAAATTTGGAATGGGTGGTTTTTTGATAAGTTTGTTTTGTTGGTCATCTAAAGGATAGGTTTTCAAAGATGAAGATATGGTTGGACTTGCTAAACAATATGATTGTGAGTTATCCTTAGCTAATGTTATTATCTTTGATGAAAATTTTAGGATATGGAAAGATAAAAAAAATAAACAACATCAAGCAATGAAATGAATTAGTTGTTGTGTGAGAACTAAGATTTAAAATAATATTTTAATACCTAGACAAATATCCAGATACAAATCATCCAACAAGTTTCCAAATAACCAATATTTTTACTAAAACGATACTTGATTAAGAGGTTACATAAAAAAAAAGATGAATTAGAACAATAGTTGAAGGAATAAGGAAACGTACATTGCACACATCACGAATTAGCATCCAAGATAATATTAAAACACATAAAGACTTGAGCAAGAAAATACAATTGTCATCAATATATATTCACCAGGTAAAGATCTTTACAATCATATGAGAAGGTCCAACCAACTCTGATACTTGAATATTTTCACTTAAAACTGAACCCTCAAACAATACAAAATTTGTCTATTTATCATTGTTGCAGAAGATTTTGACCATTCTAAAAACTAAAGCTTAACCCTGCATAACAACATGACCACAACTCTTTTACTTGTGTGTATTCAACTAGGAACATAGTCTTGAAATACTTTAAATTAAACTTAACAAAAATGTGGTTGATACAAAAAAAATGACCACTTATTTTGCTTTGAGACTAATTTCTCGAACCTAGAACAACTAGACTTCTACAAGTGCAAAATAGTATTGTTGTTTATGTTGGAGTAAAATAAACCTTAACAAAAGAACTATGATAGATGAGAATGACTAGTACTGTGTATTGTTACCCACATGCATTGATCCAGGTGGATATTGGTGGCCACCCACCTTTTCCAACTAGCTCAAAATAGTTTTCTGACAATTTTGCTAATTTACTATTTTTAGCAGTTTTTAACTTCTGGGGCTATTTTGAGGGCCTAAATGAAGGTTTTTCGAGATCAATATTCTCAATGATAGTTGAAGACATGATTTATCCCCCAAAATTAATCTCCTCGACGATACCATTCCAATGGGATATCATACGCCTAAAACGAAGATAGTATGCAAAAGTTACGACCCCGGGAAGTTGATGTACTAACTTACCCAAACGGGGCCCACATGACTTTTGGAACTTCATATCCTAGGGTTAGGTTTTTGGATTTATATGGATTTTGGAATTCTTTTTTATTGTAAAAATGCATTCAGAGCCTCATTGTAATCATCTTCTTGCGAATGTGAGTAGCCGTCACATCTCTTTTTAGAGATACGCTGCCACCATTCTAGCGAATCTTTCACTCTGTATTTTTACAATCTCTGTACATTTATTTCATTAATAGAAATCATGTATTACTATATATCTTTTCCTTTGTTTATATTTCCGATATATCTTTGTTATATTACTATTTCTCTTTCAATATCTCTGTATATTTCTGTGTTATATCTCCACTCTCATTTTGTGCCGAAAATAATCTGGATTAGTGGTATCAGAGCAGGCTTCTCTTGATCGTTTTTCAGTGCATGTCCCTGATGAGGTCTGAGTATATAAAGTTGGGTCTCGAGCTTGTATCTCTTGAGGACAATTACTCTCACACACCCAAGAAACCCTCAATGGTAGAAGAAAAGAAAAATGATAGAGCAGACGATCTTATCAATATGTTGCTTGAGCAAGCTCTCATGCGACAAAGGGATGAAATGATGGAGAATTGTTCCCACATCCTTCAACACATGTCAATAGCATCAGGAACATATTCATCAAGCAATCACTTTGGAGGCACCTCACCTTTGAAGGTACAGGTCAATTTTGATATTCCTATATTTGAAGGTCAGATAGATGCGAATGCCCTAGATAAATGGTTAAATTTTTTAGAAGGTTATTTCTCTGTTCATAATTTTTACAATAGGGAAAATATCACCTCCGCACTCCTTAAAGGTCTCCCCCATGTCAAACATTGGTGGGAAACTTGTTGGGAGCAAATTTCCACAGAGGACTCTAGAATATATGGGGTCGAGCCCACTTGGGATTTTTTTGTGGATGTGGTAAAGGAACAGTATTACCCTATTGGTAACTATGAGGTCCAATATATGAGATGGACCACATTGCGGAAAGAGAGGGACCAAGCAGTTCTGTAGTTCACCAATACCTTCCATACCCTACACACCAGTATGGGTATCAAAGACTCCGAGTGACATTTGGTTATGAAATACTGCAGGGCTCTACACATTTGTGTTTTAAAGTGAAATGGATTTTCTGGACATCGTATCACTTCGTGTTGCTTATCGATATGTTGTTAGAATTGAGCAAAAATTTAAGCACCAGAACAAATGGTAGTTTGGGTATGAAAATTCACAACAACCAAAGTATGATAAAGACGAACCTAACAAATAGCTTCCTAAAAACCAGTCTAAGCCACAGGAAAAGAAGGGTCAGGGGAAGACGAAGAAGGACACCAAAAAATGGTGTGATATCCACAAAACCCCTGGCACAACATCGATGAATGTCGCTTAAAAAATTCATTGGTGTCTGAGATCAAAGACAAGTAGCCAAACCCTGATTCAGAATCTGATTCTGAAAATATTGGTAAAAGACAGATCATCGACGCAAACCCCACTACTATTTTCGCGATCGCAGTAATTCAACCAGAAAAAACAACAGATCCTTAAGAGGGGGGAACACCTTTTTTATTCACAGATGTGGGTGAAGGGGACCTCGCTGGATTTTATTGTTGATAGCGAAAGCCAGAAGAACCTCATCTCAACAGAGGTCAACAAATAGTTGGGATTGTCAACAACACCACACCCGCAACCATACAACATCGGGTGGCTTCTCCAAGGATGAGATCTTCATGTCAACCAACAATTTAGATTTTCATACGACATTGAACCCTTCAAGGATGAGGTATTATGTGATTTCCCCCCACTATATGTCTATGATGTTCTCTTGGCCCAACCATATATGTGGAGACGCCATGTTGTTTATGAGTCTCAACCCCGCAGTGTCATTGTTTCTATGGGTAGTCATCTCTACATAATAAAATAGGTAGTTTTGACTACTATTCCACCTAAATAGTGCTGAAAGGTAGCATATCATACTAAAAAATTTAGCTTCTTCACAATCTGTTCAAAAGGTGAATAGAAGGATATTGAAACCACTAAAACCTCGGCCTAAGCACCTTCTATCCAACAAAAGCAGGTCGACAACATTGCAACAAAGTTTAAATATTCCTTCTTCACACAGGAATCTCATGTAGCCAGACTGGTTAAAAAGGTCCAACCCTTCCAACCACATGTTCGTGACAATCTTCAACAAGCTAACCAACGTAACTTCTCCAACAAGGCAAACAACTCATCAAGATGCAGATTCAGCAAACGCTTTTCCCTCTCCCCCGGGAACTCAATGAAATGGATGCCATTTCTTCCTAAGGAGGGAGTATTGATCCAGGTGGATATCCGTGGCTACCCACCTTTTCTAACTGGCTCAAAATAGTTTTCTGACAATTTTGGTAATTTACTATTTTTAGCAGGTTTTAACTTCTGGGGCTATTTTGAGGGCCTAAATGAATATATTTCGAGATAGAGATTCTCAATGATATCTGAAGGCATAATTGACCCCCCAAAACTAATATTCTCAACTATACATTTCCAACGGGCTATCATATGCCTAAAACAAAGATCGTATGCAAAAGTTACAACCCCGGGAAGTTGATGTACTAACTTACCCAAATGGGGCCCACATGACTTTTGGCACTTCATCTCCTAGGGTTAGGTTTTTGGATGTCTACGGTTTTTTTCATTCCTATTTATTGTAAAAAATCATTCAAAGCCTCATTGTAATCATCTTCTTGCGAATGAGAGTAGTTGTCACATCTCTTCTAAGAGATAAGATGCCACCATTCTAGAGAGTCTTTCACTCTGTATTTTAAGAGTCTTTGTACATTTCTTTCATTAATAGAAATCGTGTATTACTATATATCTTTGCCTCTGGTTATATTTCTGATATATCTTTGTTATCTTATTGTTTTTCTTTCAATATCTCTGTATATTTCTGTGTTATATCTCCGTTGTCATTTCATGCCGAAAATAATCTGGATCATGCATTCCATTAGACTAATTGGGAGATAGCTTGATTAGCTGGAAACATCCTCAGACGCTTCCTCCTAAACAACAAAAGTCTACTTTAGATTATCTCCTTCAAAAATTAGAAGGTTTTCTAATGTTTTCTTTGCAGTTTTTGATAATCTTTTGCAACTTATAATTATGTTTCTCCAACTCTTGATTATGTTGTTGAAAAATTTGAATTTCTTGTTTTAATGCTTGCATATGGTGGTTGTCCTTTATAGATTTATCATCCTCCTCTTTTGGTTTAATCATAAATTGTTTCTTGCCTTTGTCTTTCAACCTCTCCTCTTCATCCATGATAGCTTTATTGTGATCAACCAACATTTTTCTTTTCGTGGACCTCATTTCATACATGTGTACTACTTCAGATCCTTTTCCATGTGCTTCCTTCATATGCTCCTATATTTTTGATATGTTGGAATTGACCTCTAGTTTGATGTCATCTGGAAATTGTTTGGAGGGTAACCATGCATTCGGGGAAATTCCATCAGAATCCTTCTTGGAATCTGGGCCAAAGTCCCCTGCATCTTATTGTAAATTTGAATCTGTGAGATAATTTGTTTTAACAACTAGAATTTGCACCCCTAAAGTTTCACCCTTGCAGAGCTTTAATTTTTATTTATCCCTTGTCATTTTGTTTAGTGTGTGGACAACCATTTCTTCCATATTAGAAAATTCAGAGTTGTCATCATCTTCAATCACAATTGGTTAGGGGTCTTTCAATGACAAGTTAAAAAGAGGCTTGGAATTCAGTCTTGATTGATTTTTAATTAAGGTTTTCCTATTGGGATTAATAAGCATTCCAGGGTCTTGATTCCCTTTCCCTTTTTTTTTTCTTAGCCTCATGGGACTCCTTAAGAAAGGTTTCCATGGGAATAAATGTTTCCATAATGATTTCAGGATTGTTCTGCTTAGATTTCATTTTCCCTCTCATCATTTTTTGGGGCACTTTACCCTGCTGCATGGTGGGAGTTACCTGTGCATCTTCAAAATGGATTGGTGATAATGGGACCTGTGGGGTATATTTTTCCTATTGTTTCACACTAGAAACCCTATTACCTTATTTTCCCTTCATTTTGTAGTGGAGTCTCTCATCTGCATTCGAGGTATTTCCTCTTTCATTGGGGTTATTGAATTCTTCGTTCTTGATGGGGTACCCTTGGTTTTGGAGGCCTTTTTATTGTTTGTTGTTTCTTGTGATTCATTCAATGAGCCACCAGCTTCAGGGGAAACCCTATATTTTATATTATCTTCATATTGTTTACCCTCATTCTATGTATCAGGTTGTTGTTCATGTTCTTTTAAACCCACAGATTGCATAAACTAGTCCCATAGCATTTCTATCTCATCCAAGGCAAAGAGCACTAGAATTTTAGTCAAACCCTCATGATACAAGATTTTGTGGGTAGACTCGGGGTGGCTCTGAACCCTTCTAGCCATTTTAGTTAGACTCTTGAGTAAATAAAAGGCAAAATCTAATTCTTTATCCCCCTTCTGGTGCATGAGAAAATGAAGGTGGTAGCAATGTATAATCGTAAACCATCCCTCACCTATGATGTATCTTTGGACTGTTGTGAGAGGACCTTTCCATTCTTTCTTTATCCACCTAACATGAATCCCCTAGTTCTAGTCGGGATTTTGGTGCTCTGACACCAATTTTGTTTTGTATAATTCAGGATTTAATTTACCCTTCTTAAACCACCTTTCTTCAGAAACTGGGAGAGTGCATGTTGCCCGAATAAAATGTTATGTAATGTGAATACAGGTTTCCTCGAGCTAGGCTTGAAACCCATAGAATGTATGTGAAAATTTAAGGGCCACACTAATGTGGTATCCCTCGAATGAGAAAAATAAGGTGTACCACTCCGCCTTGACAAACAAGACTCTAATTTGTGGGATAACTTCGAATAGCCCGAGCCCTTGTGGCTACGTTATTTTCAATTTCCATTGGTCTTAGGGAGATACCATGCTGTGTTGATCACCCGAGTAAGGAGTCGATCGTGAAACTTAATTCATTGAAATTGCAGGAAACGATCTGATCGTGACGTTTAATTTGATGAAATTGCACCTGTAACTATAATTCCCCGCAAACTATGTGATGATGAGAATTGAAGGTGAAGCTCACATGATTTTAACACAAATTGTATAATGATGATTTCATAGATGACCTTTCATGCACTGTAGTGTGCATGAGAATTCATGCGCATGCAAGGAAAGGCATGGCATGACATGTAAAGGAAAGGCATGGCATACCTTTCATTCACTTGCCCTGTCTTCACCTTCCTTGCCTTCACTTACTTTACCTTTACTTTCCTTTCCTTTCCTTGCATACATTTCATTCCTTGCATACCTCGCATATCTTGCCTTCACTTGCCTTGACTTCACTTTCCTTTCCCTCACTAGCATTTCCTTCACTTTCATTTCCTTTCCTTGCATACCTTTCATACCTTTCCTTAAATTACCTTTCCTTGCAAGGAATACCATACCATACCATACCATGACAAGGCAAGGCATACTATACCATAACATGCAATGGAAAGGAAAGGCATCCCATACCATACAATACCATGCAATGGAAAGGAAAGACATCCCATACCATACCATGGCATGGCAAGGAAAGGAAAGGCATACCATACCATACCATGTGAAGGATACCATACCATACCATACCATACCAAGGCAAGGCAAGGAAATGGATACCATACAATACCATACAATACCATGCCAATTATACCACACCATACCATATCATACCATACCATACCAAGGAAATGCATACCATATCATACCATACCATGGTAAGTAAAGGAAAGGCAACGAAAGACATACCATATCATACCATGACTTGTCAAGGGAATCAAAGGCACACCATACCATACCATACCATATCATGGCAAGCGAAGGAAAGGCACACCATACCATACCATACCATACCATGGCAAGGAAAGGTAAGGAAAGGCAAGGCTACACATATCATACCATACCATACCATGGCTTGGAAAGGGAGGGAATACCGTGAGTTCACCATACCATACCATACCATGCCATGCCATGCCATGTCATTCCAATCCTTCACCATGCCATGCCATTCCATCTCATTCCATACTATACCATAGCATACCATGACATATCATGCCATGTCATACCATAACATAGCATACCATGAAACTCCTTCACCATACCATACCATGATATGCCTTCACCATACCATACCATGTCAAGGCAAGGCAAGGCATACCATACCATACCATACCATCGCATGGAAAATAAAGACATACCATGCCATGACAAGGATACCATACCATGGAAAGCAAAGGCAAGGCATACCATACCATGGCAAGGAAAGTCAAGGCATACCATACCATACCATACCATGGAAATCAAAGGCAAGGCATACCATACCATGGAAGGGAAAGGCAAGGCATACCATACCATGACTTGGAGGGGCAAGGAAATGCATCTCATTCCTTCACCATACCATACTATACAAAGGAAAGGCAAGAGAAGGCATACCATGCCATGCCATGCCAAGGATACCATACCATACCAAGGCAAGGCATACCATACTATACCAGACCAGACTAGACCAAACTAGACCATGGAAAGAAAAGGCAAGGAATACCCTACCATACCATAGAATGGAAAGGAAAGGAAATACAAGGAAAGGAAAGGCATGGAATGTCATTCCTTTACCATACCATACCATACCGAGGCAAGGAAAGGAAAGGCATACCATACCATACCATACCATGGCATGGATACCATAGCATATCATACCATATATTCACTTACCTTGTCTTCACTTGAATTTCCTTTCCTTTCATACCTTGCATACCTTGCCTTAACTTTCCTTTTCTTGCAAGGCATACCATACCATACCACACCATACCATGGCAATGAAAGGAATACCATACCATATCATACCATACCATGGCAAGGAAAATCATACCATACCATACCATACCATTGCATGGAAAGGAAAGGAAACGAATGGAATGGAAAGGTAAGGCAAGCAAAAGCAAAGCATATCATACCGTACCATACCATACCATGCCAAGGATACCACAACACACCATACCATACCAAGGAAAGGCATACCATACCATACCATACTATACCATACCATGGCAAGGCAAGGCAAGGCATACCATACCATACCATAACATACCATGGTAAGAAAAGGCAAGGCAAGCCATACCATACCATACCATACCATGGATTGGAAAGGCATGGAAATGCATGCCATAACATATCATATCATGGTAAATAAAGGCAAGGCAAGGCATACCATACCATACCATGTCTTGGAAAGGCAAGGAAAGGAATTTTATGCCTTCGCCATACCATACCATACCAAGGAAAGGAAAGGAAAGGCATACCATACCATACCTTCAATTTCCTCTCCTTCACTTGAATTTCCTTTCCTTTCATATCTTTCATACCTTACCCTCACTTTCCTTTCCTTGCAAGGAATGCCATACCATACTATTGAAAGGAAAGGCAAGGAAAGTAATACAATACCATACCATACCATACCATGGCAAGGAAAGGTGAGGCATACCATACCATACCATGGCATGGAAAGTAAATGTATGGTGTGGCAAGGCAAGGCAAGTCATACCATACCATACCATACCATACCAAGGATACCATAACATACCAGACTAGACCAGACCATTGTTACAGGAAAATCCTCTTGCGGACAGGTGGATTGCCTCTTGAATCCTAAATTCTAAGATCAAGACAAAACGGTGCTAACTTTGGTCACTGACATCCTTTTAAACCTAGCTAAGCTAATCTATAGAGAAGAGGAAGAAGATGTACCTTTTTACGATGTTTTTCCTTGCCCAGTCCAAGTTGAGCTCTGATCCCGAAGCTCTTCAACAAGTCCTACAATCCAATCAAAGAAAAAGCATGCTTCCTATTCTACCATGATTAGTTTGAAACTAGATCTATCCATTAAAGAAAAGTTCATGTAGGTATACACAATCTTGAAGTAAACAGGCCAAGCACGTGTATTAATGAGAACTCAAAAGAGATACTTAAAAACCATTCATGAAGCCACAACATCCTCTTCCATCTCTCCTTGTCCAACCCTTGCACAAATCTCCCAATACCATAACTTTGATACCTCCAATTTGCTTCCTTCCTTATGAGATCATAAGTTTGGTATCTCTAAACTTCTCCATGCCCCTTCACCATGAGAAGGCATCCTTATATAATCATGGATAGGCCTAACCACATTAGAGATTCTTGGGATAGGTTGAGGATCTTTCTCCATTAATTGTGGATCCTCCCTAAGATCCAGCCTTGACCTCATATTCGAATCCAACTAACTCCAGAGATGAGGGGAAGTTTTCCCTAATTTTCCTCAACAACCCAATATTTCCTCATTCAACCTAGCGCTCACCCAAAATGGTGCACAGAGCATTGCAATGCTCCCCCAAAGTAGGTCAAGGAGCACTAGCGCTCCCTGACAATGGGTAGGGGAGAAATGCCCTTTAAAAATGACTTTTAAGTGGTCTTTTTAATGGTAAAAGCTTTGTACTCTTTGTCAGGTGATTTCTCCTTCTTAAACCAGTCTCTGAGCGTGTATTTCCAGTGTTCTATGTGATTTCGTTCAAGACATGACATAGGAAAGATGCCTATATGATGCTTGTGACACTTGAAACACTTGTAATGACGACAATAAGTCATCATTGAAGTGAGTAATTTTGATGTGTAACAGATTTCCATCGAAAGTGCGAAGTCACAAGACAAAAACTGATGACTAAATTACTTTGTAGACTTTTTAGAGGAAGGGTATGGACTCAGGGAATCTAGTAGAAGATGCATACAACCATCAAACAAATATTATGATATGTTTCAAACCCAAGGAAGTCATACCAATGCTTGGGTGATAAATACTTTCAAGGTATGGCCACCATAAGATACATTCGGGATCCATAATTATATCAACAAAGATTATAGCCACAAAAGATACAATGTGGATTTATACTTCCATGACATGAACTGACCGTAGCCATGAAAAATACACAGTGGATCTACGAGATGACTAGACATAGCCATGGACCAATACAAAGTGGGTCTATGTGATAGTGTATGTGTCAATATTCAAGAGAAAATCCGTTGCAACCTGGGAAAAGTACATATCAGAGTGATCAGTCAACCCAAGGTCTTCTTACTAATACCGATGCAGTATGATTCTAACCATGTGAATAGATGTCCTGATGTCAAACATGGAAGAAACCACTTGATTATCATTCAATGAGGTAAATCGTTAACAAGTGTGAGGGACATCACCATTGATGTCAATGATTCCCATGGTACCCTAGTACAGTCCATCGAATGTGAATAAATGAGCTGAAGTCGAACATTCATGGAATCATCCCATCAGAGGTCAATTATGTAAACCCACTATTGGAAGTGAGGAGGCCTACCATTGAGGCATCCAAGTCCCAAGGTGCTAACTGATTTCTAGGTCTAGTTCCCTAATAATGTGCTGAAGTCGACAAGAAACAGACTTGTCGCAGGAGGGCCTTGATGAATCCCCCATCAACGACATAAAACTGACACAGATATGTAAGTTTGTAGATAAAATGAGGATGGATTGACACAGTTTTTTGAAATAGGAAATTTGTGATGGTTGACTCTCGAGGCAGATACTTCCCTTGAATACTGAGGCACCACAACAGAAACATAACATGGACCAAAACATGATAATGCAGTGGATACTGTGACTTTCGTTGGGTGACCCAAAGGAGTAAATAAACTCAGAGGATTGGCTCAGTGCAGAGGTTTGGAAAATTAAAATGTATTCAAATACAAAGTGTCATGTTCAAGGGAGACTATAAGAGTGACTTGTGATGTTCTCAAAAACTGCTTGGCTTGCTTCGTTCAAATTCCCCCCCATCCAGATAGACGAGTACCTATTTTTAATTTAATGAGCTCAAGGAGGGTAACACATGCTCGATATAACTCACCTTCAGTAAGTTCCTCTTCCTTTGCTTAACGAACTGTAAGAAGTAAGGGTTCGGTCCCATATGGTTCCTTCAATGTATGATTTGTTTAATGAGTCCAGAAAAGGTAAACTCGATGATTTTTCATGTTTAGAGAGTCTGAAAAGAAATTAAAGACTACTCCAAGGTTGTCATTTTTCATAATTTTAGTCTCACGAGGTCTAAAAAGAGACAAATTATCACTCGAAAGACGCCCTTTCAAACCTTTTAATGAGTGGGAAAGGAATCAAGATCACTCAGAAATATTTTCATGTTTAGAAAGTCCGAAAAGAGCTTAAAGGAGACTCTGGGGGGTTCCTTCTTCATATAACCTTTACGATTCCTAAAAAGTGATAAAATTATACTTGGTTACTCTTATGTATTTACAAGCACGAGAAAGAACAAAGACTAAGCTCGGTATTGGTTTCATTTTTACACAAGCTTGAAAAAAAATTAAACTATGCTTGTAAATTCCCAACGTAATTTCCAAAGGTAGGGATACCCATGGATGGTTAGTACTATGCCCCCAGCTGGAAAATATAGTGGAATAACTCCAGAATGATAATAAAAGGTTGGATACATGCCCCCAAAGCTTCAATTCATTCACTGACTTTGAGGTTGTCACCAATTTATGTACTATATGGAGAAAAAGGATAAGGGTGGATGAAATTAAGGTCAAATGTGACGCCTAATGAAAGACTCGACTCGACATCTACGATATCTAGCTAAATGATCGACTCAATATCTACGAGATCTAGTGAAATACTCAACTTGTTAGGAGAGGTGACTGTTTCATTTTTTAATGATCTTGACACAGGAAAATAACTATGCTCATAGCTCCGGGTTGAATCCCCAGATTTTTGTTTCATTTTTTAACGATCTTTCTACAGAGAGGAAAACTATGATCAAGACCTCTGTTTAATTTTTTAACGAGCTTTCTACAGAGAGGAAAAACCATGCTCATATCTTATGTTTCATTTTTTAACAAGCTTGCCACAAAGAAGCAAAACTATGCTTGTAACCTATGTTACATTTTTTAACTATCTTGCCACAGAGAACCAAAACCATGCTCATAGCTTATGTCTTGATCATGCTTCCAAGAGGAGAATTCTCTAGAAGGACACCATGTCAAGGAACAAAATTCAGACATGGCTTCTAAGAGATCTTCACTGGATGGAAGAAAAACACTCTGGAAGGAACACTTGTCGAGGTCTGTGATAGGGGTAAGGAGATAAGGCTCTAATACCCCTACTGAAGAGATCACCATGTCAACTACCAGATATAAATCATAAGAGGCTGAGCTTACAAGGAGAGGATCATATTCATCAACAACTGAAGGCATGGGAGATAACACTACACAGTTAACCTGTGGCCGGGGCGATATTGTCTGCATATAATAATCGTTTAGGGAGGTCATTGGGTTGGTAATCAAGTGAGGACCAATGCATGAAAGTTGATCAATAGCCACAATTATTCCATCATGAGAAAAAAATATCAGACGAAAAAAAGTGGACACAATATCTTTCATGGAGTAGGCATAATCTCGCCCAAGGAGTAAATCGAAATCCAAGGAGTCTTGGACTACCATGACATCAACAAAGACAATTTTCCCTCCCAAAGTTACGGGAAACTAAGGAAGGATCCCTAAAGGGTGACTGGTTCTTCTGTTAAAAGAGAACATAGTCTGGGTAATCGACACAAGCTGACGATAACCCAAATCTTGAGAAGAAATAGAGGACAAAATACTAACGGATGAACCTTCATCTATCAGCGCATGAGGAACGTCCCGACCACAAACCTGCACTGTAATATTGAAAGGAATGTGAGAGGGAAGATGAGGTCTAGTTATCACACCCTAATAAAAAAGGATGGATGGCCTCATTACTTGGAGGGGGTTTTGCAGGAGAAGGAGGAATGCCCACTAGCACGATAGATTTTGTATCAACGAGAAAAACTTGGGCAGAATCGGGTTTAATATCTAGAGGGAGAGTAAGCTCGATTCATAACGACATCAAATCGACCAATTGGGTTTCATTCTCCAAGGGGAGAATGGGGTCGACAGGTGGAAATGGATCGATCGCTTGGGTTGCACTATCTAACAGCAGAGAGAGATCAATCGAATATGGGATCGGATCAACCACTTTGTCAACTGGTTCAACTAAGGACGTGACCAGATTGACGACATGATCAACCAGACTGATTGATGAAGGGACCAAAGAAACGACTTTGGCACTCATTAGAGGAGCAGTGGGATTGACCATGTTGGCACTCTTTAGATGAAGTGTGGGACTTACCAATGACGGGACTGGATCAAACACTTGGGTTTCACTTTTTAGAAGAAAATTGGGGCCGATCGATGATGAAACTCGATCAGCTACTTTGGTTAGTGGTTCAACCGAGGATGAAAATAGATTGACCACCTGATCAACCAGACTGACTGGGGATGGAACTAGATTGACCATTCCATGAACTAACAATGGGTTGGGGGAAATATTATGATAACCAATTGGAAGTTGAATATTTTCCAAAAGATAAGAAGCCTCGTCCATACGAGGACAAAGGTGAGAAAAATGATCAACTTCGCATAACATACAAGGAAATTTGATAGTTGTCTTCTTCTTACCAACCTTAACATCACTAGTTGACGGGCCGTCACCAGCATCTCTAGCAGAGTCCGATGATGTGGAGGACCACATTTCTAAGACCTTCGGAATACCAAGGGAATCCCTCAGAAATTGGTCACCCTTACAAAGACTGCAATGGAATTCGGGTTTCAGATTCTTCATTTTAATCTTGTCGACCTTATCAACACTCACAGTAGGATTAATAGTAGTTGGTTTCTTCGATCCAACATCTGATATGGTTGGAGGCTTGGTCCTTTCCGATTTCTTTGTCTTCTTCTCTTTCTGTTTCTTCTTCTTCTTATCAACCTGGCTACTTGCTTTAGATATTTCACTAGGTGAAGAAGGAGAAAGGGAAGGAGACTTAATGGGTGAAGATGACGAAAATTTGACATGAGGTTGATGTGTGGGTGGTGTACTTACATCTGAAGTATTAGGTGTCTCTGAAGCACTAGGAATATCCGATATCACCCGCAGTGGGGAACAACCAAACCGGTAATCTGATGGTGAGTCCCGAAAGACTCAGTGTGGCAATGTAAGGAGGACCAATGTTTGCAAAATAATGAAAGGTGAAAGGTTCCCCAGGACAAGGGGTTCTTCCATTGGTACTCCCAGAAGTTGATGCCATTATCACTCACTCAACCTAAGGTCCACTAAGTAAAACAAACAACGCACTCTATGAATCTAAGAAGAAAACAATCAAACAAAACTTCCCACAATGAAACCACTAGTTGGTGATGAAATCCAATGTCACGAGATCAATAGAGGAAGGGGCGGGGGAAGAGTGGGTGGATCAGTTACATTGGCGACCTGCTTAATGGATTTATGCCTTGGTGCAAGATTCCATGTAGTAATTGTGAATTTACCCTCCAAGGAGCCCGAGTGAGTTTGACCAACGTTTGTTCCAGGTACATTGAGACTTTCCTTCACCATCACCTTGTGTAAGACCCTAACAATAATGGATACTAAGGTCACCAACTAGAATTCATCCCCTGGGCAGGTACATTCAATATTCCATTCCAAACGTATGGGTAGGATAACAAGTCTGGAATCCTTCAATATAACTGAGGACAAGTGGACCGGTAGAACTCTAGAGGACGCCTAATGGATTCGGAGTTCACGAAGTATCGAGACCAAATGAAGATAGTTGAACCTCAAGAAGAACCCCCAATATATGATCTAACCACTACGAACAGTCAAACCATGGAGGGATAATATCTGCAACTTTCCTGAACGCGACCTCATGCGTAACCCCTGTGTGAGAGGGGGATCCCAGTAAGATTATACGAAAATTTGATTTTCTCTCTGTTGATACTGAGATGGGGGTGAATCAGTATCAAGTACAATTTAAAACCTTTTTCAACTTATACTTAAACCATTCAACTATATCCAATGAGCAATGAACAATAGTATAAGAGTTACACCAA
>SNQJ01S0044597.1:69194-90105 GCA_010110895.2 Picea sitchensis | reverse complement strand
CTCTGGTGGACGTAGCCCACACTGGGTGAACCACATAAATCTGTGTCTCTCTTGTATTGTGTGTCTTCTGTGTTTTGTTTCTGCATTTGTTTTATTTTATTGCTCCGCGGTCCTGTTTTTTCTAACACTGCATGTGCATTTTCCTTCATGTCCAAATACCATCATCAATCTTGCAGTCCAAAACCCATGACTAGGGTTGACATCAATGACAAAAACCAATCTTCCAAAACTCTCCCTATCACAAGATGCTAAATTTGTTTGATATCTTTGGAAAATTATCCTTTCAACCTATTCCAAAGCCCTACACCTTAATCTAATGTAGGTTTGCTAAAAAACCTGTAAAAATGTCTGATAAATTTTAGTTTAGCGCTTTATTTTAAGTCTTTTGTTTACTCAAGATGAAAATGGAGTGGACTAAATGATGTTTTGACCGAATCTAAACAATGAAAAGAAATGAGAATGAAAATATTTCACTTCGATGAAAGCTTTATTACGAGAAGGAGAAAACTTTTATCATTCCCAAATGCATAATGTCCCAATTTTTTTATTAAACTCATCAATGTCAAGATCTTCAAGAAATGAGTCAAAGAGACTGTACACCAATACAAGATTCTTGCCCCCCCTGGCCATGAGGGGAAATTGTTTTAAGATTTTAAGACTAAAAACTGCCAAAAAGCACGCAATTTCGCTACTTCAAACGCAAAATAGTTTCACTACCTGAAATAAAGAATGCATATATATGATTTGTTTTATTATAATGTATAAATAAATTAAATACAAATCCTTTGATGTTCTACTACTTTCAATCAGGAGAAATAATTATATGCAGATGCAAAAGACATGAAGCAAAAAGGCTACAAAGAAATCATGTACTCAAGGCAGTGAGGTATGAAAGAAAAAAAGTAGAAATTTGTTTTGACAAGAAAACAATCAAGGATTCTAAAACCAATAAATCATTCAAGTAACACAATAAAATGCAGAGAAGAATCCAAGAAAAGATAGGGAGAAAGAGAAATCACTCAAAACAATCCCGACAAAACAAGTAGCTAGAAAAGGAAATTTCACATTTCTGAAAAAGGTTTCAAGGTCCAATAAATACAATAGGGAGTGATAAACATCAAAAACCAATCCAAACAACTTCACAAACCAACCACGGACTCTGGGTAAAGACCTCTGCAAAACAGGTTGCAAAAGACTGAGCAAAAGAAGGCAAAAACTCCCAAAAAAGAGATTAGTGCTCCCTGTATCAAGGGTACAGAGCATTGAAATGCTCTCTAAAACACTGTAGGGGAGAACTGGCCAGAGATAAACGCTTTGGTATTTCCTAGAGGGGGCACTAGTCCTCCTAGAAACTCAGAAAAAGAGCCAAAAAAATGCAAACAACTCACCTAGAATGCATAAAAATTGGTGAAATTGCTAGTGAAGGTAGGAGAAGGATAATGGATGATGAAGAAATAGTAAATTTGATCTGAAAGGTGGGAAAAGGGAAGGAACAATACCAAGGAAGGAAACCGAAACTTAAATTTCACCTCTACAGTGAAGTCACCAATTTCTATTACCGGAAAATCCTCCTACGGATAGGTGGATTCCCTCTTGAACCCTAAACTCTAAGATCAAGACAGAAAGGTGTTAATTTTGGTCAGTTACATCCTTTTAAATCTATCTATGATAATCTATAGAGAAGAGGAATAATATGTACCTTTTACGATGTTTGTCCTTTCCCATTCCAAGTTGAGCTCTAATCCCCAAGCTCTTCAACAATTCCTGCAATCCAATCAAAGACAAAGCATGCTTCTTATTCTACCATAATTAGTTTGAAACTAGATCTATCCATTAAAGACAATTTCATGTAGGTATGCACAATCTTGAAGGAAACAGGCCAAGCACATGTATTAATGAGAACTCAAAAGAGATACTTACAAACCATTGATGAAGCTGCATCAACCTCTTCCAACTCTCCTTTCCAACCCTTGAAAAAATATCCCAATACCATAACTTTGATACCTCCAATTTGATTCTTTCGTTATGAGATCATAAGTTTGGTATCTCTAAAGTTCTCCATGCCACTTCACCATGAGAAGGCCTCCGTATATAATCTTGGAGAGGCCTAACCACCTTAGAGATTCTTGGGATAGGTTGAGGATCTTTCTCCATCATTTGTGGATCCTCCCTAAGATCTATCCTTGACCTAAGATTCAAATCCAACTAACTCCAGAGATGAGGAGGATTTTTCCCTGATTTTCCTCAACATCCCAAAATTTCCTCAAATAGCCCTGCACTCCCCCAAAATGGTGCACAAAGAGCTGCAACGCTCCCCCAAAGGAGGTCAAGGAGTGCTAGCGCTCCCTGACAATGGGTAGGGGAGTGATTCCCTTCAAAAATGAATTTTAAGCGGTCTTTTTCATGGTAAAATATTTGTACTCTTTTTCAGGTGATTTCTCCTTCTTAAACCAGTCTCTGTGGGTGTCTTTCAAGTGTTCTTTGTGATGTCATTTGAGACATGACATAGGAAATATGCCATTATGATTTTTTCAAAACTTGTGTCACTTGCGACCAAAATGCGACAGTTGTGACACTTGTAATGACGACAATAGGTCATCATTGAAGTGAGTAATTTTGACGTGTAACAGAAAATCCCCCTACGGACAGGTGAATTTCCTCTTGAACCTTAGACTATTAAGACTAAGACAGAAATGTGCTAACGTTGGTCACTGACATCCCTTTAAACCTAGTTAAGCTAATATACAAAGAAAAGGAAGAAGATATGAACCTTTTTATGATATTTTTCCTCACTCAGTCCAAGTTGAGATTTGATCCCCAAGCTCTTCAACAAGTCCTGCAATCGAAACAAAGACAAATCATGCTTCCTATTCTACCTTGATTAGTTTGAAACTAGATCTATCCATTAAACACAAGTTCATGTAGGTATACACAATCTTGAAGGAAACAGGCCAAGCACATGTATTAATGAGAACTCAAAAGAGATACTTACAAACCATTGATGAAGCCGCAACAAGCTCTTCCAACTCTCCTTCTCCAACCCTTACACAAATATCCCAAGACCATAACTTTGATACCTCCAATTTCCTTCCTTCCTTATGAGATGATAAGTTTAGTATCTCTAAAATTATCCATGCCCCTTCACCATGAGAAGGCCTCCTTATATAATATTGGAGAGGCATAACCACCTTAGAGATTCTTGGGATAGGTTGAGGATATTTCTCCATCAGTTGTGGATCCTCCCTAAGATGCAGCCTTGACCTCAGATTCGAATCCAACTAACTCCAGAGATGAGGGGGATTTTTCCTTGATTTTTCTCAACAGCCCAAGATTTCCTCAAACATCCCAGCACTCCCCCAAAATGGTGCACAGAGCATTGCAAAACTCCCCCAAAGGAGGTCAAGTAGCACTAGCACTCCTTGACATTGGGTAGGGGAGGGATGCCCTTCAAAAATGACTTTTAAGTGGTCTTTTTCATGGTAAAATCTTTGTACTCTTTGTCAGTTGATTTCTCCTTCTTAAACTAGTCTCTGAGGGTGTCTTTCAAGTGTTCTTTGTGATGTCGTTCGAGAGATGACATAGGTAAGATGCCAGTATGATGTTTGTGACACTTGCGACACTTGTAATGACGACAATAGGTCATCATTAAAGTGAGTAATTTTGACGTGTAACAACCATACAATGGAAAGGAAAGGAAAGGTATACCATACCATACCATGCCATACCATGGAAAAGAAAGGAAAGACATACCATATCATACCATACCATACCATGGCTTGGCAAAGAAAGGTAAGGCATGCCATGCCTTTACCATACCATACCACACCATGGAAATGAAAAGCAAGGCAAGGTAAGGCAAGGCATACCATACCATACCATACCAAGGAAAGGAAAGGCATGGAAAGGAAAGGCATGACATGACATGGAAAGGCATGGCATGACATGGAAAGGCATGGAATTTCATCGATAGGAAAGGCATAGCATTGGAATTTACATGGAAATGACATGACAAGGCATGGCAAGGGAATGAAATTCAAGGCATGGTATGGCATGGCATGGCATGGAAAGGAAAGGAAATGTGTGGCATGGAAAGACAAGGAAATGTAAGGCATGGCATGGAAAGTCATGCAAGGGAAAGGCATGGCATGGCATGGAATGGAAAGGAAAGGAAAGTAAAGGCAACACAATGCAAGGTAAGGCATGACATGGCATGGAAAGGAAAGGAAATGCAAGGAAAGGAAAGACATTGCATGGAAAGGAATGACATGGAATGGAAAGGCAAGGAATGTCATTATATGGCAAGGAAATGCAAGGCATGGCATGATAAGGCATGAAAAGGAAAGGCATGGCATGGAATGGAAGGAAAAGGAAAGGAATTTCATTGGTATGACATGAAAATGGCATGGCTTGTCATGGAATGGCTTGGCATGTCATGGCTTGGCATGGAATGGCTTGGCATGGCATGGCTTGGCATGGCATATATTTGGTATGAAAATGGCATGGCATGGAAAGTCATTGTAATGGAATGGAATGGCATGGGATGGCATGGTATGGAATGGCTTGGAAAGGCATGACATGGCATGAAAATGGAAGGCAAGGCATGGCATGGCATTGAATGGCAAGGAAGGGCATATAAATTCATGGCATGGCAAGGAAAGGCATGGCATGGAAAGGAAAGGAAATGCAAGGCATGGCATGGAATGAAAAGGAAAGTAAAGGCATGAGATGGCATGGTATGGCATGGAAAGGAAAGGCATGGCATGGCATGGCAAGGAAATGAATGGCATGGAATGGCAAGGCATGGAAATGTAAGGCAAGTCATGGCATGACATAGAAAGGCAAGGAATGGCATGGAAATGTATGACATGGAAAGGAAATGCAAGGCATGGCATGAAAAGGCATGCAAAGGAAAGTCATTGCATGGAAAGGAAAGGAATGTCAATGGAATGGCATGGAATGGCATGGCTTTTCAAGGCATGGAAATGGCATGGAAATGTCATAGCATGGAAAGGCATGGAAATGTCATAGCATGGAAAGGCATGGAAATGGTGTGGAAATGGAAATGGGATGATAATGGCATCGCAATGGCATGGAATGGAAATGGAAATGGTGTGGTAATGGAATGGAATCAACAAGTTTGTTGGATTGGGTTTAGGAGGGTCCTTTGTCTCCTTGTGTGATAATACCCAAAAATTGGGTAGGAATGTTCAATAAACTCTCATAGATGGTGAAGGTAAAAGAATAATGATTTAAAGTCTATTTGGATGAATTTTGGTATCATAGAATTAATTTCTATGGTGTGTGTCTCAAAAACTTTATTTGTATATGGAAAATGATACCCATTCTAAGATCTAGTTTCCATGTGAACTCTCTCATTCTATTGATCAAAATAAATAAGTTTAGTGGACATCATGGAAGATTGAATAAATGTTATTAATAATAGATGGGTTTAACAAAATTGGAATATACCCACTACACAATCTAAACAAACATGAGTGCATTAATGAGTCACTGACTAGTATTTTTGGCATTTATGAAGGGTTACATATGTCATGCATAGAAATATGGGAATAATGTGTGTGCCCTAGAAAATTGTCAAATTATGGATTGAATAAACTAAGAAGCTAAAAACGAAGGTTCTCAAAGAAATGTCAAGGGAAGAATGGGGTCAAGGTTTTCTCCTAAGGAGAATAGTTATACTAGGACTTATAGCTAGAGGAAAAGAGAAAGAGTTTTATCATGTATCTCTAGTAAGAGAAGAAGTTATGGTTTTGTGGCATTTGAAAACCCTAGTGCTACCTAATGTTCTTGTTATAGAGAAGATAGAGGGAGTTGATATTGTACAAGCGTGGGATACAAATGTAGGTTCCAAAAAGGACTTACCATTGTGTATGATACCTTGTTGATGATCTCTAATGGACTGAGCTATAGGATAATGCTATCTTATGGTTTCCATTGCCAGGGTTTGAATAGCTCGACTTCTAACAATCATTGATAAGATATTGATAGGTGCATGTACTTCATATTCTAAATATATATGAAGTGTTTGCGTTGTCCAAATGTTGTGTAATTGAATAATTTAATTTTAGCTTATGTCATATTCGTAATTTAGTAATTATAGTACTAGTTATGGAGGTTAATTTTACATCACATTAAGTTGATATTGATAATTTATTTACAATTATGTAGAATATAAATGAGAAAATTTATTTCTATCATAAATTATTGTAATATGCCATTTTTTAGGTCTCTATATTTTCAAGTGACCACTATTTGAGTGTGGATTGTCATTGTATTTATATGGAGATAATTCAAGAGGCAATCCATATTGTTGGTTGTGAGTTAGAATATGGATATCCACAACAATCATGGAAATAATTAAGAAGGAATGATATATCGATGATGTAGATACACATGGTTGATTAGCAAGTAATTCTACTTGAGAACCATCAATTGCTTGTGGATTTAGATCCTAGAAATCTTTTCCACCATAAGATATTCCTTAATGGGTAATGCAAGTATTTATAATCACTTTAAAAAAATTAAGGGATTAATACAGTTAAAATTCATACACTCTGGAATTAAAACACTTTGAAATTCATATATTCATCAACAAAAAATGAAAAAATAATGAGAATAAAAAAACGTTCCATGAAATGTTCTATGTGTATTCAACATCTTATAAATTGTACATTTGTTACAAAATAGAAACTCATTCTCAATATACAAAGCGACAACAAGTGCCCTAACATAAAAAAAACATACATGTGGCAGCCTAGATACAAAATGAAAATAGTTGGTCAATCATTGACCACTTCCACCCTCACCACCCTCAGGAGAATCCTAGAAATATATCTTTATTCTCTTTATTTAGGAAGCACCTCAAGAGGTTCTAGGCCTTGGCTTAATTCGACGCTCTGGAGACTGCACAAACAATAAACGATGTTATAAGTTTTTTTCCTCAATGAATTAATAGACATTCAAAATGATACTTTGTAATTTAGACTAAGACAACTAACCGCATATGTTGTCGTCATTCATGAGGGTTTTACCCTCCTCCACAACCCCATTCTCTTTGCACTACCACCCTACATAATTTACAAGGATCAAGTCAAGAAAATTAAACAAATATGCATAAATTCAAATTCATGAAACATAAAAAATTATCATCAATGCATTATCTCACCGTGAATATCTTAGGGCTCGATGGAGATTCATTGACAGATGGAGCACTAGGTTGTAAAAACTTATCTAAGACAACCTCTTCTATGGTAGTCTCGGTCGATGGGGTGGATGGAAATGTTGATGGGGGTGGGTGGCATACATGTGGTGTGGATGGGTTCCCTGCATGTGAATC
The DNA here is from genome assembly GCA_010110895.2 of Picea sitchensis. Lineage (NCBI taxonomy): Eukaryota > Viridiplantae > Streptophyta > Pinopsida > Pinales > Pinaceae > Picea > Picea sitchensis. The sequence continues at coordinate 82,748 of SNQJ01S0044597.1, read as the reverse complement.
CACAGAGGATGTGTGCAATAAGACTGATGTTGAGGGTGGGATGTGATGGACCCTCATAGGATGTACAAGTGATTGAAACTCCCTATGCCTAGAGAAATGTAACCTAGAAGCAACGCCCAGGTGCTGAGGGAGTGCAATAGGATTATAGCTAGCAAATATATCTACAACTTGCATGCATATTAATAAAATTGAACTATTACTACCAAATAGTAAAATTCAAAAACATAAACACAAACAATTTTAGAATTATACGATATTTAAATCTACAATGATACCTGTGATGTAGGTCACTTCCCATCTCATATGGACATTCCACGACATCACCTATTCCCAAATCCTATAGAAACATGATAACAATAAAAATTTAAGGATGCCATAAAATAAAGAAATGACTATGGTGAATTTATCAAATGTGATACATACCTATGTGTGGGGTGAAACTAATTAACATGATGCCTCTACTGATGCATTAGTAGTGGGGCTATGAATTGATGCATCCATCAGTGTAGAGGGTCTACCACTCGGATGTAAAAACTGCAAAACAACATACATTAAAATATTGATATAAATACACAAAATACAAAATAAATATATAACAATGAAGACCATAGAGAGGGTTACAATACTAACCTCCTCCATGAAGCTATGTTGTCCAATGGGATCTATATGTGCATATCATGTCTTCCCACAACTCAAGCATCTATGGGGTTCACATGGACGTTTGTTATATCCATGTGCCCTCTCCTCCCTATACTCTCATGTGCATGTTGAAGCTCCAACCCCTCTATCAATTTCACTGGAAGGAACCTCCTGCCGAGATAGTGAAACAAAGCTATTGTGTTACACTAGGATACGAGTCAATGATGAAATGGCTAGTTATACCCGTTACAAGCTCTCTGCAATAGGAATATGATGGATATGGGATCATGCCTTCACCTGGGGGATGAGGACCTAACACAGGGTCGTGCCTAGAATGATCTTGGTCCTATGCGGACCCTCGACCCACCCCATGAAATTCACTAATGTCAAATTAGTTGATAGTCTTACCCAAAATAAACTCAAAACATAATTTTTTCATAAAATATAAGGGCATGTCCCTATTATTGCGAAGAGCTTTATCAAAAACCATATACCACCTATCCATCCAGTTTTGACTAATCTGTGGATGGATGCACCAGTCAATGGAGATGCGTTTCTTGGTCAATGGTAGTTTTTGTCCATTTCTAGGATCCCTAAAAATAGACAATATTTGTTGTTTTGAAATGCCCAGTTCTTCAACTTGGTTTTTGTCCAAACCAGTGTTATAGTACTCATACATTATTTCCCTATAATCAGAAATAGAGGTCAATTTCCCTTGGGAACTTGAAATGGAATTCACAATGATGTACAAATAAGTGGACAAGGAAACTCTTTTAGGCTCTCTAGTGTCCCTTAATTGTTCCTCAAGGGTTCTTAATATAACCAACCCCTCATCAATTTGAGTGTTTACATTGGGTGGTTGTGGTGGGTTTGAGTTTAGATCTTCTTAGTTTTCTTCTAAGCGGTTTATATTTTCTTGGGGTTCCATTATATTATATATTATTCAATTTAAAATCCAATGCATGTGCATTAGGTTGGTTTTTTAATTAAAATACAAAATCACAATTTTTTTTACTTTAGATTCTTGGGAGCAAAAGATTGAATTGGGTTAAAAATAAGATAAATCAAACATACCTGGACACGGTGGAAAGATCCTCCCCTCATTTATCCTCTCTATCACCTCTCTCTTTTCTCAATGAGAGTTAAACCGCGAGTGTGATTTGTGCACAATGAGCACAAATTGCACTCCCAACCCTTTTAACAAGTTTAACAAAGGAGACGCATGCATGTTCCTAAGAATGCATAGATGTTGTTAGGAACACACATGTGTTATTGTAACTAAACCTACGTGGAAAACCTTTTTAAGGTTCGGCCTCTTCCATACCTATAGGTTTATAAATCCATGTGCATTCCTGAGAATAAGCACACGTTCGTGTGAGTCTACATTCCTGTTAACCCACTTGCCACTTTTACGGCAACAAAATTCTGGCACTCACCCTTTTTCAATATCTATATTTGAACTACTAACCATTTAATTTCACCACAAGAATTGATACCACAAAGATCCCATTGTAACAAGGCTTATCATAGACCCGACCATAAAGGCATCCCCCTAAATCTAGTAACTTCTCTAATACCAAATGTATTTTTTAAACATTTTATAGTAATGTACGCACACACATATTCTTAAAACTAGAAAAGTTCACAATTTCAATCACACATATACACTATGATTATCCTGGAAAAAAAAATAGGTAAAACCATCAACCTGTTTAGAGATGCACCTCCAATTTCTATTCATCATCTTCCTACTTCGTTGTTTATAATAAAATATGTATAGGATCCCCTGACATCGAAAACCCCTAATACATTGACCTATATTAGAATACAATGATAATTTATTAACCAGAATCATAAAACCATGGGATAATCCACAAATATTTCCATGCTATTGAAAACCTCCAAAAGCGAACACCATGTGCTAAAAATAACAAAAAAATGTATGCAAAAACAACCAAAATTAAAATCTAGGGGCTCTTCTCCTCTTGTGACTGCCCCGCTACACCTGGTGCAATGAAGCGCATGGGGTTGGTCATGAAAATAATATAACACATAAACAACATGATTGAATAGTTTTCATCCATAGGAATAAACTACTACCATGATAATGACGATGGTCATTTTTATTTTGATGAGCTAATAAACTCACATTCACATGTATATTATTTCCCTTTTCTAATGACATCCACGATCTAAAACAATGTCATCATTATTATAGGCATTTGGATTTGACAACCCCAAATAACACCTCCAATACCTATGAATATTGATCAACATTCACATCTAAATAATCACCTCCATAATCGAGTTGGTGCTCATTCTATCATGAAGAACATAAGCCATTTCACTGCATGTGTTATATTATACTTTTGAGGGGTCAAAATTCCCTTAACTCAATAGTAGGAATCATGCCTAGAGACGAGGATCAACTAGACTCTTCCCTAGTTGGAATAATGTGATTCTCCGTATGGATGGTCTGACAAGTTTCGATGGGATTTACTATGTTATAGAAAGGGTGTTTTTAGACTGGTTTGTGTTTCTTTATAAGTTCATTTATTGAGAGTTCAATGAATGAATTCTTAGGAAGGATGGGATTAGGCTAACCTCTTACCAACAACATGTAGATGAAACCTCTTTTAAACCAATATCAAAACATTAATAATTCCAAGTTATTGATCAATCATAAAATATCATCTAAGAAAAGGAAGGTATTCATAGAAACAACACATAACCATAAATAATTGAAGTTACTATATAAAAAATAAGTATAACACCATCACATTCATACCAATATGCATTTAGTGGCTATAACATATCAAGATAACTCAAAAAAAAAATTACTATCTTACTAAACTATTTGTAGTAACCAATCAACAAAGCAGAACAATCCAAAAATTGAGTTACTCCACAAGCTTTGTAAAAAATCGTCTTCGGATCTACATGAGATTCAAAATTAAACTTCAAAAATAGTTAATTTTTTAATCCTTTACTATTACAAAACCGTCGACTTCTTTATTTATATCGAAAAAATTATCTCTAACACTTGTTAAACAAGAGATAACAAAAAATAAAGTGGATAATATCCACATGGAAACTATTAGTGAGATTTTGTTAACTCATAGGGTTATCTTTTTCATATTCGGACCATTTGGAGAACAGATCTTCACAAGTGTGTAAATATGGGAATCGTTATTGGTCCATGGTCATTCTAAGCCTATCCTTCATCTCCATTACCCTATATTTAAATTTTTCAATCTTGGAGCCTAGATGTTATAGGACCCATGTTGTCCCTATCATCCCATCGATGAGTCTTTTACCTTGTCTCTTATAAAGAATTCAAATCTCCTGAACCTTAGCTTGAAAATCATTGTCTAGATTGTCAAATTGTCATACTATGATGCATAGGTCAATGAATTCGTTGGGCTAGAAAAAATATGGGAGTTGAAGAACAATCATTTTCTTATTGATTTGGTCCTAATTTCTTAGACACTCCTACCATATTTCTTGCATTTTTAGTTGTGGTTCTTTTACAATTTGTACCCAATACTCTCCGACTACTCTGAATCTAGCTAAACTCTCTTCCGCAAGCATCCTAATGCCATGTTCTTCTTCACCTCTACCTTTCTATATCTCTCTGATATATTCAATTTGTTTTGATACTTGACAAGATTTCTTAGACCATCTCATCATTTCCTTATACGCCACGAAGCCCAACAAGATTTCTTCTTGAAATCCAACAATATTGGTCATGTAGACCTCCCTATCTGACTTGAACTAACTATAATTTTTTGTGAATTCAATCTTCGTGAACCTTACTTCTTGGGTGGAATCTTGATTGTATTCCACCTTATGCCTAAGGTGTGCCAATTCTTCTCTCATATATTCAACTTCTCGTTCATCTTCCTTTACTCTATCTATGGTGGAACTGGATATATCTATTCATGATCCTAATAAATCACTTACCCTGGACTGTATTTCATTCAACAGGGTTTCCTCTATGGTGATCATCACAATGTTTTCCAGGGTGAGTCTTCACTTTTTTCCTATCCTCAGAACAACCACTTGTTTCTTTGATTCATAAGTTATGGCATGTACATCAACCACTTCGTCTACAGGCTCTGGGATCGGTTGGTCCCCCCATGTGAAGACATTTACTAATTTTCTTGGTGTGTGAAAGTGTTCAAGTGTTATTTCCTTTCCTTTGTAGGCTTTAGGATTCTCATGGTTGGTCCCTTTATCTGTTTGTTGAGTCGTTCGATACTTATCAAAAACTTCTATTAACCCCATCTTTGTCCTAATATGTGGATCTTTGATTTTCTCTGTACTTGGGAAATTTCCCATGATCCCTTCCAATGTGTTTTCAACTAAGGATATTGGTCCTGAGAGAGAAGAGTGTGTTGGAGGTCCCGTTGAGGTTTCCTTAGATTCCCTGTCACCTTCTAGTTCTTCATATTTTTCCCCTTTGTTTTATATACCTCCTAATGATTCTTCAACACCCATATATCCTTTCTCTTTCAATGGTCAAGGGGTTTGGTCTAGAGTGGTATGATCACCTTCATCTACACTAGGGTCTACCCTTATATCCAAAGTATTTTTTCTATGAGATACTTGTGTGCTTAGTACCTCTCTTATTGCTTCATTTGTGATAGAAATTGCAGTATGTGTTTCTTCCACATCGTTTTCAGATATTGTAATTAGATCAATGATGATAAGAGCTAATTTCCCCATGCTATTATGGCATGTTGATGATAAAGGGGTTGGCCTCGTTCATGTTCTTCTGCAGCATTTTTATCTGAGGTCTGTTTCTCATTGTTTTCTTCTATCGAGTTATATTCAGGGGCTACTAGCTCCCCAACTCCTCCAAATTTGATTGGATTTACTACCATGATTTTTCCTCTTGGCACCATGATAGTGTCCCCATGTATCTACATCATCCTTTCATCTTCATCCAAGATTATTTGTACCTCATATCTATCCACTATTTTCTCTTCACCTTCCAGTAGAGCTTGTGCCATTGTTGTTGGCCTGGACATCTGATCTAAAAAGTCTAATTATTCATTCTCAGGCAAGGCCATGAACCTGACTAGGTCTATTTTTTCTTTCCTTTGCAAAACGTTTTCCCAGCTCAAATCATTCTATGTGAATATTTCCTCCTTGAAATCATCATGTGGGTAAGGCAAATGAGACACTACCTAATTAGCATGTTCGGCCACCCGTCTTCTAGGGTCATGCCTTTTGTACCTCTCAGTGAGGAAGCTGTACTCTATTCGACATTAAGCTTCTTATCTAGCTTGTGCGGTATCCTTCATGAAATGGTAACCTACATAGAACCCATAGGGAATAAATATCATTTTTGTGTCCTTTACCTGAGATGCATTGAACCCTTGTAGTATAGTATAGTAGTGGATTTCCCCTAACACCAATTTATTGGGTTCATGAGATGGTAGTAGGTGTAGTTCCCCAAGGGCTACAAAAATCCTAATATATGTGTTTCTTTATTCCAAGTACCGATGCCCCATTTTGGATATTACCTTCCTCACTTCTTTTGATAGGAAAATCCTACTTAAAAATTAGAGAAAACACTCGATCTATGAAACCATCGCAAACTAAAGCCATTGATATTTTATACTTGTTCTCCTATAATATACAAAGTAGAAATGTATAGAAACTTCAAAGACATGCCAACTTAGGCCCATACCAGGGAAAACATGTCTAGTGCATATTGCATCTAGGAGATAAGATGCCATGTAGAATGTAGGGGTTTCCTTGGGTTTTGGATTGTGTGCCTCTTCTATCTAGGTGCTCAATTGTTTTGAGATAATATCTCCCTAATTAAAAGTTCTTCCATATGTAGCAACAATATGATCCAAAGGAATATAGGCTTTAGAGAACCTAGAACAATCCTTTTCTCTATAAAAACAATAGATCAAGGCCATCAGGAAAATGTAAGGTTCTCGGAGGTTGGTTGTGTTGTACCACCATAAGGCTCGATTCATGAACTTCTTATCCTCCCTTCACCAAGATGCTAACAATTGACCTGTGTTATTTTACTCATAGAATGCCATAAGAAAATATTTTTTAAATATGACTTTAGGGTCCTTGATCTTGTAGTACGTGCTCACTTCTATTGGTAAGAACACGCCTATACATTCCCCATCCTTGTTATTCAACAAGAATTTCTCTACGTCGGCATGATGGATGATCCAGTCTAAGAGTTCAACACGTGGTAGGATGGGTTTCTTGTCTACTACCAAGTACAATGAAGACCACTTGATGTTCTGGAAGACCTAGTCATCTAATCCCCTTACCGTCGGGTCACTATGAAGCGTGAATTCTAGGAATTACTCATAATCGAATTTGTTATATAGGTCCAACCAAGAAGGCATAATTATCTTGGGATTCATGACATTTCCTTTGTCTTTTTATAATGGGGGAAGAATTGCAGGCTTCGTTTGTGACATTTTGATCACCGGATCTTCGTTGGTGGAAAACTCTAGCCTTTTTACCATGGATCTGGATGCCTCTCATACTTTCTCACTTCCTCCTTTTGGGGTCCTGGGTGACGTGTTGGTTGCTAGTCTTCTGGGAAGAATTATTTCCTCCAAATAAAATAAATATACCTCCCCTACCACAAATTTCAAACAAAACTACGATAAATACCTGCATGCTGAAATTATTCCAAGTCCCATACTCACCAGTTATGGGTTTGCGATAAAAAAAAACACAACTTATTTACTTAGCGATATTGGATCAATCATGAGTTCAAGAGATAAATTCAAACAATTATATGCAAAACATGAGATCATTTAAATGTATTTGAATAAATAATAGTTTGCTTTCACATCTGCAATCATCAAGTTTTCGTTACAACGGATCTATGAGAGATTTTGATTTATCTCTTGTAGTAAGAGCGATGATCAGACTGGTGGCATGAAAGGACGTTGGAGTGTTTTATAGAGAATTTTAAATGGTCATAGATTGGTGCATGGCAGTCTGCAATCGGGAGTCGTCCATTCAGGTTGCTTGAAGCTTTGAATCAAATGCATGTCTAAATAAGTGATTAGATGTAAATTATCTAGAAACGTTCTTTTTCTACATGCAATTTTATTGGGGTGTCGACATGGTGGATTTTAGTAAGCCCAAAACAAAGGGATGCATGTACGTAGAGGGTCCCGATATGGATGGTCTCGATGAATTCAGGGATCCTTGGAAAGACCGAACAAATGGTTCATACAGCTTGTCATAATCTCTTATATTAGGCATTGGTCAGAACTAGGATGTGCGTTTGAAGATAGGTTTAGTACTTTTTATCAGTCAACACTGATGTGTATCAATGTTTGGAATTTTATCATGGTTCATGTGTTTCCCTATGTTCAATCCCAGGTGTGGATTTCTGGTGTTACTCGAGCATCGACGACTATCTCTTCAACTAAGCAATAGGTTTATTGTTAATTAACCTTGCCGACACCCAACTTTAATCGACGTCAACAAATTTACGCGAAAGTAGCACTTTCGCGTAGTTGGTATCCTAAACGGTCGACACCCGATGTTGATCGACGTCGACATTCGTGAGACTATGCCACACGTTTTACACACGGATTGAACTCGTCGATGCCTGATATGGATCTACGTCGACATTTTTCTGAACAGGGAGTGCCCTCGTACAACTATCATTAGGGTCGACTAACACCCTATGTTAATCAACATCCGTGTTCTCAAGCATGTGATGTGTCTTTTGATATGCATATTGTTTCATTTGATGCCTGATATTGATTGGCGTCTGTGCTTTAGAGCAATGCCCATTGGGTGTCGGATATATTTTCCTTTAGCGGTGGATTTTAAACTTTTTTCTTAGGAAGACCACCAAGTGTTTTGTGTTTTCTGATCTTATTTGAAAGACATGTGTCATTCGTTTTATTTGGATTCTCTTGATTTGTAGATGCAAGTCAAACTGTGTAAATCAATGAGTAATTTGGCAAAACATTAGAAATGCAACTCATGTTGAATAAAAGGAAACAAATGAAAATGACAAAAAATAGAAAGTGGTACCCAAAAAATTTGAGAATTTTAAGGGTGTGTTGAGTGCTCAACAAATGGTGATTCACTGGTAGAAACCAGACTCTTTGTTTATCTCTTAATGATGCTGACAAAATTATTTTTAAATGGTCAACAACTTCATACAATAACCCATGGATGACTCACAAATATGTATACATATGTCCCAAGGAAATTCTTGTCGACTGATCATGGGATTCACCTAAGTACCTTCCTCTTTTGATTTAACCAATGACTCCTACCTTTCCATCGAGAGTTGATTCGGGACTCAAAACTATTGATACTGTCTTATGTTATTACTTATTTATGAAAGTAAAAACCCTTACCATGGTGTTTCTCCACTACTAGCGAGCGTTCATAGCCCTAGAGGAGTCACCCTGATATCACAGACCTTCCTCCACTGCTAGCGAGTGTCTATAGCCACGGTGGAGATATTTTCATACCCTCTTTATCATACATTCTGACATTTTATTTTGTGTTAGTATTTGTTTCATACTTGTCGGGAATGAACCAGGGAGGAGGATATCTATTTTCTGGTGAAGGATAAGACTTGTATATATTTTATTCTTTTTCTTTTCTGAACTGTATGTTGATGGGTCCTAAATCCCTTTAGTTCAAGAGAAGGAACCAAACCCGCCATCGAGGCCCAATTAGACTCTGCAATGTTTAATAGTGCAATGGTTCTCCAGATCTTGTGATCCATCCAATTGATCGATGGGCTTTACGTTTTCTTGTGAAGGCCTCTCCTTCAGTTCTGACGTTCTCTTTATTTTATTTTATTTTTGGCGTGACTGGTATAAGATTAGAAATCCAGCATAAACCAACTAGGAAACAAATGGAAAAAAACTTAACTATTGGAGAAGAGGTTTGGTTTGAGATAACCCTTACCCTAGCATGCAGACAATGATCGTATACCACAAGCCTAGTAAAAATACATTAACCATGTGAATATTCCAATTACAGACGGAGATACAAGTTATCAGAAGAAAACATGCATGTGATAAACAACGATAAGCAAAATAATTCACTCAACCTAATCATGAATCACATAATAACACAAAAATTCATTTTCATCATTAAATAAAGAAATGTAAACATTACATCAGATAACTTATCAATAGATTTAATAGCTCTTACTTGTTACTCCATCCATTCATACGAGGGAATAGGAAATAGTTATTCTTCACATCCAATCATACACGCATATGATGAAAATATAACTTGTTTCTAGTCTAGAAGAACTTCTCAATTAAATGTAGCTCCAAAATCATTCTTAACAAACCAGAAAAGAGAGTTTCTTGCAACAATCATCGACCTTTGACTACTTGGTCGATGATCTTTTTTATAACCTAAAATTAACTGAAAATAACGACTAAGAGCATATAAGTAAAACAAAATTTTCCACCTAGCGTTCTCTTATCAGTTTGTCTAGGAGTCGTCTCAAGGTATCACTTTAAACGGGTGATTCTTCTCGTATTCTGACCAATTGATGAACAACTCTTCACAGGTGTGGCGTATGGAAATATGTGTTGTTCCATTGAGGCCACGTAAATTTATCTGATTTCGATTGCATGGGCCCGATACTTGACCAAACTGGCACTTAACTATTGTAGCATAGCCCGAGCTTTGATCGGGTGTTCCATAAACCAATGCACCTGACCTGGTGTTGTGTCTATCACCTTTTCTATTTCTTCAGCCCATGATGAATCTTGCTCGGTGTGCAATTTTATTATGTCACACAAATTGACATAGTGGTCGTGCATGCAAAACTTGGGGAGTCTGATATCCTTTGCTACCTTTCTTGATTTTGACTAGGCTCCTTATGCACTTGACTTATTTTCTTGAATATCCCGATGAGGCTCCTGAGCCATTCTTGCTCAACACTCGGAGGCATATTTCCTGCAATCGAAATTAAAATCATTTAGAGATTGTGTATAGAACAACACTCTATACAAAACATACATATAAAGTGTAAGTGTGAAGAATACAGATTGGTACATACCTGTAACGCTCACTAAAATTTGTATTTTGATACTCACAGGGGAAATCAAAAGCTTTTGAATTGTTTGTCTCACTCCTCTAGATGCTCTGAAAAACCTTTGTGCACATAATGGTATTGTTTACAATGGCTTGAGAATATTTAATGGGGAAGAACTTACTGGTCGTATCAGCCAATTGATTTGAGTGATGAGTGAAATTCAAATGAATCTACCGTCGAATTTATGAAATTTAATTCATAGTGGGTTGATGACGGAGGCACGAAGGGTGATGTGTTGTATCGGTAAATTCAAACGGTCCTTTTTATTCACGCATGAATTAGAAACTAGTGCGATATTTGGAATTAATTAGTCTCTTAAATACTCTAGATTGAAACGTATCTAGCGCTAAAACATCCCATCGTGTCGCTTTCCTAGTGGGTGGATCGGGGATTGGCAAGGTGTTATGAGTGTTTTTGTTGATATTCTTATGTAGTGAGTGGATCGGGTATTAGCGAGGTGTTATGAGTGTTTTTGTTGATATTCTTATGTAGTGGGTGGATTGGGGATTGGCGAGGTGTTATGAGTGTTTTTGTTGATACTCTTATGCGAAAAACCTCTGAAACCGATCGATTTTATCATACGGTGCTGACGTGGCATAACTAGATCAGGATACGTGGCACTGAGGACCGGTGAATTAGCTCACAGGTAATGGTCAGGCTTGGGACTTTGTCTAAGTTATGCACTCTAAGATAAACCTAGGACTATAGATGTGAAAAGGTATCAGGGATCGACGTTCAGGAATAAACCTATCGTGTGGTTTGATTTGGGTCAGCGTCCTCAAAAACTCCTAATGTTGGGATGTTTTGGAAGTCGGCGATCGGAGAAAAACTCTTAGCGTGGTATGACTGTCTATCACGATTTGATCTTCTCTGATTTTGCTAAGCACGTCAGGTATCGGCTATTGGCAATATCATTGCCTCCTTTTTTAAAATTTACTCTCCTCTCCTTTTACCATTGTCGAAGGGAATCGGTCAACGGTGATACCTTTGTATGAAGCTCGTCACGAAAGAATACTTCCTTCTGCCGATGTTGAATGAAAATCAGTTCTCGACGACTATGGTTTCCTCGAACGATTTTTCTTCATCTCTAATTATTCTCGATGTTGAATCCTTGAGCGCATAGGGGAAATTTTTTGGGTTGTCGATTCTTTATTTACATGTTAGTATTTTAAGTTATGGGTTTTCACATATTCAAGCAAACTTTGAGAGACTTAAATGAGAATAAAAGCGATAAGCAAAGGCAACATTTGTTTTTACAATGAAGACGAATTAAATAGTGAAAAAGATCAAGTGGTACCCAAAAAGTAAAATTTTGACATATTCCTTTTTAGGGTGTGTTGAGTGCTCAACAAATGGCAACTTACTTGGTGCAAGTAGAATCTTTTTTCCTCCTTCAAGATCAGCTGATGCAGAAAGTTGGTAGAGAACTTGACTAGTTTTAAATCAGAGCCCCTCCTACCCCTTGCACTTGAAATCCTTCGGTTGATGCCTTTGGGTCTGACTGTGGAGTTTTCAACCTTAATTCCTCCTTCTTTTCCTATTACCATAACCCACGCCCTATTTTGACAAGATTATAGCAAAGAATTTATAAGCACTAGGCCCATTTTTATATAAATTCATTTTCTACGGTGTTGCTTCGCTGCCAGCGAGTGTCCATAGCCCCGGCGGATTCACCCCGATTTCACAAACCTTGCTCCGCTTCTAGCGAGTGTCCATAGCCCCGACATAGATATCTTCATACCCTCTCCTATTGTGTGCTCATTTGATATAGTTAACTTTTATTTTGGCAGAATGCCCTGCGCGAGTGGGAGAGGATGACATATGTTATTTTGGAAGATGAGAAGGTTAAGGTGAAACTTGCTAGCTCTATCTCTGAGGATCATGTAGTCTTTTCCTGTAACATTCTTTCATTTGAAGCTGTAACGCTCTGATACCAAGCTGTAATGTTCCTGAGCATCAACCCCATGGTCGGCCAACATTGCCATGCGGAATAACAACCTCATACTTAATTATATATAGGACATGCATTTAAAATAGGTTAAACACATTAAACTCAGAGTAACCATAAGAATTACTATTATAAATAATCAATGGCTTTCACATTAAATCGTTTGCATAGCAGAATACATGATAATATAAATACACAGACATGCAGAGAAGTAATTAAACATCATCTGGTACTTCTCTTGAAACGGTGGTACTTCCACCAAACAGGTGCAGGCCTTCCACGAACCTCCCAGCCTTAGACCACACTGCTCATCAAGCTCAGCAGTGGGTCACCCCCGAGTTGGGACTAAGCTCCACCCCAAGGCAAGGAATCCTAGGCTAGGCTTAGGGTATAAGGGAAAACACATAGTCACAAGGAAGGAATTCTCTCCTAGGAACCACTCATACTCACTGCCCACAGACTCTCCTTCCCCACATGCCTGTTCCACCCCAGGAGTATACACCTTCTCTGTCACCTAGACAATCCTTCAGCTGCTAACCTCTCTTGGCTTGGGTTTCAGCAACATACCGGACTGGAAGTCTCCGAGCTCTGTGGTAGCTACAGGGTTCTTTCCAGGAGTTCTCTCCTTCCTCTGCGCACTCTCTCACCTGGAGAGAGTTGCTCACAGGAAAAGAAAATTGTTCTTCCAACTTCAATCACCTCTCTCACCTACAGAGAGTGTTGTACAAACTGGCCAACAAGCCACACGTAGTCCAACACTGCATGGAAAAAACAACCAATGAGGAAAATAAACATGGGCTTTCCAACAAGCTCAACAATGATAGGATGGTCTCACGGTTATGGCTTTGGGATAAAGATTCCACACACAGGCTCA
>SNQJ01S0044597.1:16401-48031 GCA_010110895.2 Picea sitchensis | reverse complement strand
TTTTTTGGACATCTCATCACTCGATGTTTCTTATCGATATGTTGTTAAAATCGAGTAGAAATTTAAGCACTGGAAAAAATGGGAGTTTGGGTCTGCAAATATGCAACAACCAAAGTATGATAAAAACGACCCTAACAAACAACTTTCTGAAAACCAGTCTAAGCCACAGGAAAAGAAGGGTCACGGGAAGACGAAGGAGGACACCAAAAAATGGTGTGATTTCCACAAAATGCCCTGGCACAAAACCAATGAATGTCTCTCAAAAACGTCATTGGTGGTGGATATAAAAGACAAGGAGCCAAACCCTAATTCAGAATTTGATTCTGAAAATATTGGTAAAAGACAGATCATCGACGCAGACCCCACTGCTATTGTCGCGACCACAGCAATTCAACCAGAAGAACCAAAAGATCCTAAAGAGGGGGAGCACCTTTTTCATTTATAGATGTGGGTGAAGGGGACCACATTGCATTTTATTGTTTATAGTGGAAGCCAAAACAACCTCATCTCAGCAGAGTTCGTCAAACAGTTGTGATTGTCGACAACACCACACCCGAAGCCATAAAACATCGGGTGGCTTCACCAAGGATGATATCTTCGTGTCATCCAACAATGTCGATTGTCATACAACATCCAAACCTTCAAGGATGAGTTATTGTGTGATGTTGCCCCACTGGATGTCTGTGATGTTCTCTTAGGCCAGCCATATATGTGGAAGTGCTATGCTATTTATGAGTCTCGACCTCGTAGTGTCATTGTTACTTTAGGGGGTCATCTCTACAGAATACCAGAGGTAGTTCCGACTATTGTTCCACCTAAACATTGTTGCAAGGTAGTATCTCATACTGCAAAAAATAGCTTCTTCACAATCTGTTCAAAAGGGGAACAAAAGGATACTGCAACCACTACAGCCTCACACTAAACACCTTCTATCCAACAGAAGTAGGTTGAAAAGGTTGTAGAAAAGCACAAATATTCCTTTTGCACACCGTCCTCTCATGTATCTCAACTTGTTGAATAGCCTCAGCCTCAACAGGTTCGTGACAAACTTCCACAAACTGAGCAGTGCGACGTTTCGAGAAAGGCAAGCATCTCACCAAGATACAAATTCAACAAACATTTTCCCCTCTCCCCCGAAAACTCAACGCAATGGAGACCATTTATTCCTAAGGAGGGAGGATTGATCTAGGTGGATATCAGTGGCCACCCACCTTTTCCAACTTGCTCAAAACAGTTTTCTGGCAATTTTGGAAATTTACTATTTTTAGCAGTTTTAACTTTCGCGGCTATTTTGAGGGCCTAAATGAAGGCTTTTAGATATATAGGTTCTCAATGATATTCAAATACATTATTGAGCCAAAAAAATGAATCTCCTCGATGATACCTTTCCAATGGGCTATCATACACCTAAAACGGAGATCGTATGCAAAAGTTACGACCCCGGGAAATTGATGTACTAACTTACCCAAACGGGGCCCACGTGACTTTTGATGCTTCATCTCCTAGGGTTAGGTTTTTGGATGTCTAGGGGTTTTGGCATTCCGGTTTATTGTAAAAAGGCCTTCAGAGCCTCGTTGTAATGATTTTTCTTACCAATGAGTGTAGTTGTCACATCTCTTCTCAGAGATAAGCTGCCACCATTCTAGAAAGCTCGTTTCCATTGGATTTTACAGTTTCAACTTATTTCCTTATTGAATAGAAAACCATTTTTACTGTATCTCTATTATTTTGTGTTAAGAACCTCTTAATAATTTGTAGTCATTTTGTTATGCTCATAAAATACGGATCAAAATATTTATTGAAATCGAGACTCCACAACACGGGGGCTTGGGATATAGTGTTCTTAATATCACTGAAGGACTTCTTTCATTCATCATCCCACTTAAATTTGGCATATTTATGGATCATATTTTGTAAGAGTTTAATATTTTCCATGAAATCGGGAGTGAATTTTCTCACAAAAATTATTTTCCCGAAGAACGAATGCATAGCTTTATTGTTCTTAGGCAATAGAAGTTGAGATATGGCCTTAATCCTTTCTGGGTCTATGCGAATTCCCGCTTGAGATATAATGTGGCCTAGTAGCTTACCTTCCTCGACACCGAAAATAGTGTTCTTAGGGTTTAAGGATATACCTGTTTCCTACACCTTTTGAAAATATGGGTCAAGTGTTGGATGTGGTCTTCTTTGTTCTTTGAATACACTATCTCGTCATCCAAGTAAACTACTACACACTTGTTGACTAGTCCCAAAAATGCTACGTTTATAGCCCTCTGGAAAGTTGCTCCTACATTGATTAACCCAAAAGGCATGTGTTTGTAAGAAAAATTTCCTCACTTGGTTCAGAAGGTAGTTTTTAAGCGGTCTTCCTCTAAAACTAGAACTTGGTTGTAACCTCAGAAACAATCCAGCAAAGAGAAAATTTCAAAGCTAGACACGGTCTGCAAGAGTTGTTCCATTGTTGGGACTGGGTAGTTGTCTTTTTATGAATCCCTATTTAGGTTTCTAAAATTTACGCATAGGCGTATTTCTCCTAACATTTTCCTCATCGGAACAAAATTAACTACCCATGCAGAATGCCTAACCTGGAAGATAATTTTAGAATCTAATAGTTTCTTCAACTCTTGACACATGAGAGGTTCCAGGGAAGGGTGATACTTTCAGAGCTTCTTTTGGAAGGGTTTTACTTCATTTTTTAACGAGATAGTGTGTTTAATGATATGAGTATCATAAGTTTTTAGATCTCGGTAGGACCATGCAAATACATCTTGATACAGTCTGAAGAGTTTGAGATAGGCCTCCATTTCGTTTTTAGATATGATTTTGTCGAGGTTTACGTTTTTTGGGTTTTTTGGGGTTCTGAGATTTATAGTTTCATGCATGGGACAAGAGCTATCGGTCTTAGCATTTTTGGGCCCCTTAAATTGCTCCTTTAGATCAAACATTTTTTCTAAGTTGGCTATCCCCTTCGGTATAGTGTGATACTTTGACTTATCGAATGGCTGATTTATATGAAGCTTTGTTTCCGTCGACTATTCCTGGAATGCTTCATCATCAATGGCCAACTCTTTAAAATTGTCCTTGTTGATCATAAAGTTTATAATCTGTTCATCTCCCTCAAAACCTTCCAATTAGAAATATTCTTGGGCACCGAGTGTTTATATAACAGTTCTACAATGAATCAGGAAGCTTCATAATCCTCTAGAGGTGATAGCCTTGAGGCAGTGGTGGCCAGAGAATCAACAAGAATGTTCTTTTCTCTGGGAATTGTTGTAATGTTAAAAGCTTCAAAATTCTCTATTAACCTATGCACTTCATGTTGGTAATTCTTTAGGTGTGGAGAATTTCAATGTATAGTATTCCTTATATGTCTAACAATGATTTCAAAATATCTGAAAACCTTCAATTCTTGGACGTTTAGGTCAATGGCTTTCTTTAGCCCTTGTACCAGAGCTTCATACTCGGCAGTGTTGTGTGTGCATTCGAATTCTAGTCTACAAGACAGGAAATGTGGTTTTCCTCTTGGATTAATGAGGATACACCCTCCTCCTGACCCTTCTTGCGATTTAGATCCATCAAAATATAGGGTCCAAAATTGTGGGAAAGGTGTGTCAACTTCCCATTCCCTATTACTTTCCTATTTTCCTCCGACTAGTTCTGTGATTTCTAACGCAGGTTGTTGATAGAAGAGGATTTCTTTCGCCGATGTCGGCAATTCCTCCCAAAAAATCATTTCTTGAATTTCTTGATATGATCTTCAGGCAATCCTGAGGTCTCAGGGTCGAACTTAGGAAGTAACTTCTCCGGGTGTCAGGGAAGATTGTATACTCATCCTAGGATGGCCAAAGCATATCTGGTCAACCAAGGTTGATTGTTCTATGGTGGGTTTCCCCTTTATTCATCATGGTCGTTGTTGTCTTCCATATCTTCAGACTCTGAGTTAAAATCGTCATCTTCTGAAAAATCATCTGGTTCAGAGACATCGTCGACTGGCATTTCAGGGATTAGATTTAGAGGGTGTTCGATTTAGGCGATTGTGAAATCTATCAGGTATTCTATTGTGTGCAAAAAAACCTGGTCAAGGGTGTCGAACACTGGTCTTCTTATTTTTTGTCTTCGAGGAAGTATTGTAGCTAAGGACAACGCATATATTTGTCAGGCGTATTCTCTTGTGATTCTTATAAATTGATTTAATTCCTCGCGAGGAAGAGCGTAAGGTATATTAGGGAACAATCACTCTTCCTCAGGCTAGGGTGAGTCACTCATTTCAAGAGTAATCAGTATGTGTGGGCTGTCTTGGGAATGACTAGCCATGCATGTGGGTTGTTTTATATCTGCAGGCTATCTCAAATATTGTATGGAATATGTATTCAACCATTCTTTCTTCAGACCCTCCTTCTAGCACCAATTATATTGATGTGTCCTAAATCCCTTTAGTTCAACAAAAGGAACCAAACCTACCACCAAGGCCCAATTAGACTCTACAATTTTTAATAGTGGAATGGTTCTCTAGATCTTGTGATCCGACCAATTAATCGATGGCCTTTACGTTTTATTTTGAAGGCCTTTCCTTCAGTTCATATGTTCTCTTTTTTGTATTTTCTTTTTGGTGTGACTGGTATACAATTCGAAAGCCAGCATAAACCAACTAGGAAACAAATGGGAAAAAACTTAACTACTGGAGAAGAGGTTGGGTTTGGGATAACCCTTAGCCTAGCATGCAGACAATGATCGTATACCACAAGCCTAGTGCTAATACATTAACCATGTGAATATTCCAATTTCTGATTGAGATACGAGTTATCAGAAGAAAACATGCATGTGATAAACAAAGGTAAGAAAAATAATTCACTCAACTCTAATCATGAATCACATAATAACACACATATTCATTTTCATCATTAAAGAAAGAACTATAAACATTGCATCAGATAACTTATCAATAGATTTAATATCTCTTACTTGTTACTCCATCCATTCATGAGATGGAATAGGAAATAGTTCTTCTTGACATCCAATCATACACACATTTGATGAAAATATAACTTGATTCTGGTCCAGGAGGACTTCTTAATTCAAGGTATCTGCAAAATAATTATTAACAAACCAGAAAAGAGAGTTTTTTGCAACAACCATCAACCTTTGACTACTTGGTCGATGCTCTTATTTATAACATGAAATTAACTAAAAATAATGGCTAAGTGTAGATAAGTAAAACAAAATTCACCACATGGCATTATCCTATTAGGTTTTCTAGGAGTCATCTCAAGGTATCACTATAAAGGGGTGATTCTTCTCGTATCTAACCAATTGATGAACAACTCTTCACAGGTGTGGGCTTATGGAAATCTGTTTTGTTCCATTGGGGATGTGTAAATTTCTCTGATTTCCACTGCATTGGCCCGATACTTGACCAGACTGGCACTTAAATTTTGTAGCATAGCCCAATATTTGATCGAGTGTTCCATAAACCGTTGCACCTCACCTGGAATTGTGTCTATCACCTTTTCTATTTCGTCATCCCATGATGAATCTTGCTCGGTGTGAGATTTTATAATGCCACACAAATTGACGGAGTCATCATGCATGCCAAACTCGGGGAGTCTGATATCCTTCAATGCCTTTGTTGATTTTGACTCATCTCCTTATGCACTTGACTTATTTTCTTGAATCTCCCGACGAGGCTCCCGAGCCATTCTTGCTTAACACTCGGAGGCATCTTTCCTTCAATCGAAATTAAAATCATTTAGAGATTGTGTATAGAACAACACTCGGTAAAAAACATACGTAGAAAGTGTAAGCGTGAAGAATCCAGACTGCTACATACCTGTAACGCTCGTTAAACTTTGTATTTTGATACTCACGGGGGACATCAAAATCTTTTGAATTGTTCGTCTCACTCCTCTAGATGCTCTGAAAATCCTTTGCACGTAGAATGGTCTTGTTTACAATGGCTCGAGAATATTTAAGGGGGAATAACTTACCGGTCGTATCAGCCAATTAATTCAGGTGATGAGTGAAATTCAAACGAATCTACCGCCAAATTTATACAATTTAATTCATAGTGGGTTGAGGGCAGAGGCGCGGAGGGTGATGTGTTGTATCGGTAAATTCAAATGGTCCTTTTGATTCACGCACAAAATAAAAACTAGTGCGAGATTTGGAATTAATTAGTCTCTTAAATGCTCTAGATTTCAATGTATATAGCGCTAAAATATCCCATAGTTTCTCTTTCCTATTGGGTGGATCGGGGATCGGTAAGGTGTTATGAGTGTTTTTGTTGATATTATTATTCGAAAAACCTTTGATGCTAATTGATTTTATCATACAATGCTAACATAGCATAACTGGCTCGGGATACGTGGCACTGAGGACCGATGACTTAGCTTGCGGGTAATGGTTGGGCTCAGGACTTTGTCTAAGTTATGTGCTCTAAGCTAAACCTAGGACTACCGATGCCAAAAAGGTATTGGGAATCAACATTCGGGAATAAATCTATCGCGTGGTTTTCTTTGGGTTAGCGTCCTCAAAAACTCCCGATACCGGGTTGTTCTAAAAGTCAGAGATCTGAGAAACAATTTTAGCATGGTTCGAATGTCTGTCGCAAGTTGATCTTCTCTAATTTTTCTAAGTGTGTCGGGTATCTTCTCTGATTTTGCTAAGTGTGTCGGATATCATTACCTCCTTTGTTAACATTTACTCTCCTCACCTTTTACTGATGTCGAAGGGAATCGGTCATCGGTGATATCTTTGTATGAAGCTCATCGCAAAACAAGACTTCCTTCTGTCGATGCCAAAAGAAAAATCAATGCTAGACGACTGCGATTTCCTTGAATGATTTTCCTTCATCTCTAATTCTTCCTAATGCCGAATCCTTGATCATGTCGAGGAAATGTTTTGGGATGTCGATTCTTTATTTAAATGTTAGTCTTTTAAGTTATGGGTTTTCACATATTCAAGCAAACTTTGAGAGACTTAAATGAGAATCAAAGCGATAAGCAGAGGCAACATTTTTTTTACAATGAAGACGAATTAAACAGTGTAAAACATCAAGTGGTACCCAAAAAGTAAAATTTTAGCATATGCATTTTAAGGGTGTGTTGAGTGCTCAACATAGTATTAGGACTTACTTTTCTTTTTTCTGGGTACCGACCATACTCTCCTCTCTTCCACTTCCTTCGTTATTTCCAAAACACAAGGTAGTTGACCCATTTGTTCCTTAAGAGATGTGCATACATAAACGTGAATTACCCATGCGTTGAAGCCTCTAACCAAATAACTTATCTCGATTATTTTGTGAAATTTAAAACTGAGAGATAAGAATATAGCTTCAGAAAATCTCACCACCATTTTGAAAAAGAACATACCTGAAATCATGTTATCATTGGAACAATCAAAATCATAAAATCAAAAAGAAATAAAATCACACCTAACAAATCAAACCAAAAGGAAAGAAAATTGAAAACACCAAACTCGTCACTTAAAACAAAATTAAAAAGTAGTAAAGGTAAACTATAATAAAGGAAGTTGTCTTGGAGACAACTTATGAAAATAAACACTTTAGGGCTTGTCCGTTGATGGGAAGAGCTTCGAGCTCACCCATAAGGTTTTGCATATGGTAAGTGTCTACCCCAATTTTCTCAACAACTTGAAAAGGTCCAAGCCACATATTTTGGAATTTTGAATGTTTCCCCTTTGGCTCGTTGATTTTATCACACTTAAGAACTGAGTCCCCACTTCAAAGTTTTTATCACCATCCTTGTGTTTATCAAACCATTTTTTTATCATTTGTTGATGGGTCGAAAATTTCCTTCTATCTTGTTCTCGATCTTCCTCAACCATAAGGAGGGTATCAATTCTCTATTTCATACTAGATAAGGGTTGTCGTCTTGAGGAATGGGAGAGATGCAAGGATGGGAGATATAGGTTGGTTGGAAAAATGGCTTATTTTCCATACACCGGAAAGTAAGGAGAATTCCCTAGGGATTATTTTGGGGTTACCCTATTAGCCCATAGAGCATTTTGTAAAGCATTTTGCCAGTTCTGGTGATTCTCTATGACTGTCTTCTTAAGAATCCTTATTAAGTTTTTATTGGTAGACTCTGAAACACCATTTCCATGTGGATAGTAGTTGGAAGAATACTTCAATATAATCCCTTTATCTAATGAAAATTCAGTTAAGAGAGTAGAATAAAAATACGTAGCATTATCAAATACCAAACCTTGACATGATGTGTTGTTCAAGAAATTTTGTTACCACCTTCTCATTAACATGGGTAATGGGAATGGATTCTGACCATCATGTGAAATAATCGGTGGCATTCAATATATACTTATGTTGTTTGGACAATTTTGTGTTTATCTCTCCTATTATATATATTCCCATTGTTCAAATGGTGCCCTAGAAATTGACACTGGTTGTAGTGCAATGGCTTTGTTATTTTCCCTCCCTACACTCATTTGAAAAAATTTGCACCTCCTAACATATGCATGAATGTATCTAAACAAAGTTAGCTAATAATACTCTTCCCTCAAAATATTATGGGTCATAGTCTCCCCTGTGAAATGGCCCCTTACAGAACTGTTATGGAGTTCCCTCGGTACCCTTTTAGCATCTTCCTTTTCAATACATCTTAGAAAAACACCATCATAATTAATGTCAAAACGTATTGAGTTAATAATACGGTATCGGGCAGATTTTAATCTGAGTTCTCTTCTCTCTCTCGGTTTCGTGAATTTAGGGAAGGTGTCGTGATGGAGAAAATAATATAGGTCAGCATACCAAGAGTCTTGTGTGGTTGGTATGTACAATACTTCACCACACCATAAAATTAACTTGTTGTCCCACCCAAATCCCTATTTTCTATCATATCTTGGGATTTTGTAGCCAACTTGCACAGTCCCCGACCCTTGACAATTCTTGTCAGTTTAATTTCAAGATCAAATTTTTGGATGACATCCATCCAATTGCCTCTTCTTTCCCCCATTTCTTATTATGTGAATAGTGACCTAACGGTTGGATGAGGCACTATAACCATGGTATGCTTCTTGAGGATGTAAGGCCTACAATGTTTTACTACTCTATAGATAGTGTATGCTTGCTTGTCAATGGATGGGTAACTAAGATATGGTCCTTATAAGTTATTTCTTATCAAGGAGACAATTGCCTCTTTGTTTTCATCATCTCTTTGAGTAAGGACTGCAACCAATGATTGATCTCAAGCAAAAGTGTAGAGATAAAATTCTTTGTTGAAATCATGGTTGTGTAGTACAGGGGCTTGCAATATGGCAGTCTTAATTTTTTTGGAAGCTTCATTTTCCTCATCAATCCATTTAAACTCAACATCCTTGTGTATCATTCTCTGCAAAGTTTTAACCATATCTACGAAATCTAGAGTGAACTTTCTTACAAAATTAATCCTTCCAAAGAATATTGCATAACCTTTTTGTTATGAGGGAGTGGTAGTTGCAAAATTGTTTTTATGTGTTCAGGATTGATATGGATACCATCCCTAGAAATTAAGTGAACTAAGAGTTTTCCTTCCTCTACTGCAAATATAGTCTTTTTTGGGTTTAAGGATATCCCATACGTTTAGTATATTTCAAAAATTTGGGTGAGATGGATAATATGATCATCCCTATCCTTGGAGTAAGAAGTAAAATAATCCAGGTATACCACTACACATTTTTTAATTAAGCCCTAAAATTCCACATCCATGTCTCTTTGGGAAGTAGATCTCGCATTTATTATCCCAAATGGCATGTGTTTGTCAGCAAATGTTCCCCATTTCCTTTGGAAGGTCTTGAGAAACCTTCCAGAAGAAAGAATACATGCACTCTCAATATGGTCTATAGAAGTTGTTCCATGGGAGGGACATGATAGTTTTCTTTCGATGATGCTCTATTCAGATTTTTGAAATCTACACATAAGCAAATTTGCCTACATTTTTTCTTGACATGTACCATATTGGCCACCCATATAAAGTTACTTACTTGGAATATTATCTTGGCATCCAACAATTTCTTTAGTTCTATTTGCATCAAGAGTTCAAGGGATGGGTGAAAATTATGCAGCTTTTGTTGGAATGGTTTCACCTCATGTCTTAATGTTATAGTGTGTTGAATAATCTTGGTGTCGTACATTTTCAAATCCTCATATGACCACGCAAAAATGTCATAGTACTCGTTGAAAAAATTTAGGTAGGCCTTCTTTTCCTTCGATGATAGTGATCTCCTAAGATTGATGTTTTGGGGGTTGTTAGCAGTCCCTAGATTTATGACTTCATAGAATGGACATGAGCTATTGGTTTTGGTATTTTTTGGTTTCTTAAATTTCTCTTGTAAATCAAACATGTTCTCAAGACTGACTACTCCCCAAGGAATATTCTAGACTTTAGGTTGGGTTGGGTTAATGCTTTATGTTGGATTTTGGATTTGTTTATCCTTTCCTACAATCATTTCTTAAAAAACTTCATTGTCAATGTCCATATCCCTTAAATTTTCTTCATTAGTAAAAAAGGATATGATCTGTTTATCTCCCTCAAATACCCTCTTGTTAGAAATTTTATCTGGGACCAAAGGTTTGTATTAAAATTCTATGGAAAACCTCTAGGCTTCATAATCCTCTAAGGGAGACAACCTTGAAGCTATTGTGGCCAAAGAATCATCCAACGTGTTTTCAGATCGAGGTATGGTTTTGAAGTTGAACTTCATGTTGATAATTCCTCAAATGTGGGTAATTGTAGTGGATAGTGATTTTAACATGTCTAACGATGATGTTCAAATCCCTGAAGACAACTAGTTCCTTGATGTTTACATCAATAGCTTTCTTGAGTTCTTGGACCAGCACCTCGTATTTGTCAGTGTTGTTTGTGCACACAAATTCCAACCTAAAGGACATAAAACTATGTTTTCCTTCTAGATTAATGAAAATGAATCTAGCACCAACCCCCTCTTGAGATTTTGATCCATCAAAGTATAGAGTCCAGATTTCAGAAACAAATTTTGGGACCCTCTTTTCCCATTCCGCCTTTGGAAATGTTGTTTTAGTGTTATCGATTTGAGAATGGGTGTTTTTTTCAAAATTATTACATTTCTCAATTATTTCAGTATTGTCAAGTGATAATTATGACCTCTGGGAAAGGAATACTTCGGACAAATAGGGTTATAAATTATCGAACTCAAAATCACATGAGTTATTTCCTAGGACTGGGAACTCAGTAGAGGAAGGTTTATTAGGGGCTTCCAAGACTATGAAAATATGCTTCAAATACTTTTCTCGATTGATTCTGATCATGTTCAGGTTTCCCTTCAATGGTAACCATAAGTGGGACCAATATGTACTAAAATATACATGTAATTTTATAGACCAGACCCTGCTTAACAACATCCCATGGGCCTCTAGAATGTTTACAATTATGATATCTATGACCTCATGAAACTTTGGGTTAGAAGCAATCTTAATCATAGCATCCTTTAACTCTCTGATAAATTTCACTTCGGTTTTGACTATTTCAATTATATGCATCTCATTTTTGGTAGGGGTAGCATTTAACTTCTTACATATTGAAAGAGGCATCACATTCAAGGAAGAACCAGAGTCAACCAAACAATTATGCAGGTTCCTGTTATAAATTTCAAAGGTTAACATCAAAGGTGGAATAAATGACCTAGGATTCTTATCGGTCATCATTGTATTCATGTTAGGATTCTGAATCTCGTCACGTTTTCCTCTACCCAAGATTGAATATGGGCTTGGATTTTTCATGAGGTTATTGTCCTCATCTAGGGCTTGCAACAGTAAATATTTCTGCTGAGGAACTCTACACAAGTCCATCACTGAAATATTAGCTTTCAATTTCTTCAGGCCTTCTACCATGTTATACTCTAGATTTGTTGTTTTGTGAGTCAGGAACTCCAGGCCATAACTCAATGGTGGGGTCAGTTGATCTAAAGACACATATTTTGGGGTTTTCTTAGGATCTTGTGTAATGGTAGGTTGGTTTTTCAAGATGAGTGTCATGTTCCTAGTTTGGACTACCAAAATTTTAGGACATTCTTCTTCTTCTATAAGAACTTCAAAATATGATGTGTGACTGACATCCCATAGAACCATATTTTTTTTCTTGGGTGGTTCAATCTCCTCATTTTTTGTAGTATTCTAGGTATGATCATTGGTTTGTTTAGTTAGAGAACAACCATACAAGAAATTGTTTTCCAATAGATTCATGGAATTTACCCATTGAGAGAAATCCTTTTCTGAATGATGTTATTTATGATAGTTATAGTATGAATCTAAGGGCACATCTCCCAAGTCAATGTTCAAGTTAGCAGGAGGAGGTTCTAGGGCTTGAAAAGGTGTATTCTTTCTAAAGAAAGGTTTGTAAGGTCTAGGGTTGGATGTACATTCCCCTACATTTATCTTCATGTCTACAATTTTGTTGAACAACTTCTTAACCGTCCTTTGTAAGATCTCCATATATGTATTGTCCTTTTCAATATTTTGTTCAGTTTGTTTACCGGGGGGTCATGTCAACAAAAGTCCTCATATGGGTGTCTCTGATGTTTCTTTATTTGATAAAGAGATTTGATTCTCTTTACACCCTTTCATTTGAAATTCAATACTTTTGACCTCCTCAAATTTTTTATCCAGGGTAGGTTCAACGACCCTTTTAACGAACATGGAGATAGAGGTCGGTAATGCGTTGGAATACACATCAATTTGAAAATATTGAATGGGATTAGCATGTGTTTGAAACTTGTTGAATATAGTCGTGAAAAGTTCGTTGAATTCCTTGAATTTTTATTTGGGTCCCATGGTGGCGATGGAAAGTTGAGCCATCAGGGCCCTGATAGTTATTTCTTCGGAAAATTTATCCAGGAAATCTTTCTGAAATTTTGCCCAACTATTAATGGATCCGACCATGAGATTGAAATACCATGTCAAAGAAAAGTTATCAAAGGTATTGAATTCATTAATTGTATTGCTAATATAAATTTCTTGATATGGTCCTCGGGCAATATAGAGGTTTCAGGATCAAATTTTGGAAGAAGTTTTTTTGGGTGCCTAAAAAAATGATGTAATATCCCTGGTAAGGCTAGGGCTTCCTTGACCAACCATGGTTGATTTTTTACATGTTGGTTGTTACCCATCGATTGGTTTTTACCCTTTGGGATTTCTTCATTTTTATTTTCCATATTATCTGAATCACTATATAAATTTTCTGAATTAGAAATTGCTTCCTCAGACTTTGAATCTCCTGTGCTAGAATAGGTACTTGCGGGTGGGATTACAAGAGGGGTTTCAGGAATAAAACTAAGAGGTTTATCAATTTCAATAAGGGTTAAATCTACCAGATCTTCAACTGTATGATAAAAGGTATGGTCTGCGGTATCAACAACTAGTAGTGTGGTTTTCTTCCTACAGGGAAGAAAAGGAGATAACGACAATGCTCTGATGTGTCAAGCGTAAGCCTTAGTAATACTTCTAAATGTGCTTATTTCTTCATCGGGTATTCATGCATAAGGTATTTTTGGTTAAAGGTATTAGCCATGTTCAGTGTGAAATGACTCACTTGTGGTGGGGGTACCTTCAATATTAAGATTATCTTGAGAAGGACTATTCATGCATGTGGGATATTTTGAATCTATAGAATATTTGAGGTAATTTTATGTTTAAAGAACTATTTTGACTAGACATGCATTCGTTCAGGACCTCCTTCTAGTGCCAATTCTATTGAGGGGTCAAAATTCACTTTAACACAATAGTATGAATCACACCTAGAGATGAGGCCCAATTAGACTCTTCCCTATTTGGAGTAACGTGATTCTCTAGATGGATGGTACAAAAAGTTTTGATGGGATTTACTATGCTATCAAAAGGGTCTTTTTAGACTATTTTATGTTTCTTTATAAGTTCGTTTCTTAAGAGATTGATGAATAAATTATTAGGAAGGATGGGCTTAGGCTAAACTCTTACCAACAAATTGTATATGACATCACTTTTAAACCAATATAAAAACATTAATATATCCTTATTGATCAATCGACAAATATCATCTAAAAAAAGGAAGGTATTCGTAGAAATGACACATAACTAGAAATAATTCAAGTTATTGTATAACACAATTTTATAACACCATCACATTCATGCCAATATACATTTTGTGACTGCCATGTTTCAAGATAACTCAAAAGCAAAATTATTGTCTTACTAAACCACTTGTATTAGTCAATCAATAAAGAAGAACAATCCACAAATTGAGTTACTCCACAAGATTTGGAAAAAATCATCTTTGACTCTACATGAGCTTCAAGATTTAACTTCAAAAATAATTATTTGTCTAATACTTCACTATTAAAAAACCTTTGACCTCTCAAAACGAGGTCGACCTCTTTATTTATATCAAACACTTGATGCCAAAAATTATCACTAACACTTGTTAAACAAGATATAACAAAAAATAAAGTGGATCATATCCACATGGAAACTATCATTGAGCTTTCATTAACTCATAGGGTTAGCTCTGTCATATTTGGACCATTTGGATAATATATTTTCACAAGTGTGTAAATATGGGAATCGTTGTTCGTCCATCGACATGCTCATCATATCCTTCATCTCCATCACTTGGCCTTTAAATATGTCGATCTCGAAGTCTATATGTTGTAGGACCCATGCTATCCCTATCAGCCCATCAACGTGTCTTTTAACCTATCCCTTATCGATCTTTTGAATCTCCCAAACCTTAGATTCAAACACATTGTCTAGCTCTTTGAATTGTCCAACTATGATGTGTAAGTCAACGAAGTTGTTGGGGGATCCAAAATCTAAGAGCTAAAGATCTATAATTTTCTGGTAGATGTGCTCTCAATTTCTGAGACACTCCTCCCATCTTTCTTTCATTTTTAGCTATGGTTTTTTTTTACCAATTGTACCCAATACTCTATAGCTACTCTGAATCTAGATAAACTCTCATCTGCAAGCATCCTGATGCCATGTTCTTCTTCGGCTCTGCCTTTCTGGATCTCTATGATATATTAAATTTGTTTCGATACCTGAAGAGATTTCTCAGACCATCTCATCATTTCCTTATACGTCATGAGGCCCAACAAGGTTTCTTCTTGAAATCCAACAATATTTGTCATAAATACCTCCCTATCTGACTTCAACTGACTATAAATTTTTGTGAATTCAATCTTCATGAACCTTACTACTCAAATGGCATCCTAATAGTATTCCACATGATGACTAAGTTGTTCCAATTATTCTCTCATAGATTCAGCTTCTCGTTAATATTCCTTTGCTCTTTCTATGATGGAATTGTATATAGCTATTTCTGCTCCTAAAAACTCACTTACCCTAGACTTTCTTGCATCCAGCAGGGTTTCCTCTGTGGTGATCATCATGACATTGTCCAAGGTGAGTCTTCTATTTTTTCCTGTCCTACAAAAAGCCACTTGTGTCTTTCGGTCATAAGAAATGGCTTGGACATCGACCACTTCGTCTACATGAATTGGGATCTGTTGTTCCCCCCATGTGAGGAAATTTACTA
Organism: Picea sitchensis; assembly: GCA_010110895.2. Classification (NCBI taxonomy): domain Eukaryota; kingdom Viridiplantae; phylum Streptophyta; class Pinopsida; order Pinales; family Pinaceae; genus Picea; species Picea sitchensis. The sequence continues at coordinate 32,477 of SNQJ01S0044597.1, read as the reverse complement.
AGATTTGTGGTTTCTAAAGTTGTTCAAGCATCGTTTCCCTTCCTTTTTCAACTTCAGGCTTCTCAAGGCTGGTCCCTTTATCTGTTCCTTGGGTCTGTCGATACTTCTCAAAAATGTATGTTAACCCCATCTTTTTCCTAATATGTGGATCTATGATTTTCTCTGTACTTGGGGCATTTCCCATCATCCCTACCAATGTGTTTTCAGCTAAGGTTGTTGATCCTAATAGTGCATAGTCCTTTGGAGGTCCCATTGAGGTTTCCTTGGGTTCCCTGTCACCTTCTAGTTCTTCTTCTTTTTCCCCTTTACTAGATTTACCTCCTAATGATTCTTCAACAACCATACTTCCTTTCTCTTTCAATGGTCGAGTGGTTTGGTCTGGAGTGGTATGATCACTTTCAGCTATACTTGGGTCCACCCCTATATCCAAAAACTTCATCCCTTGAGATACTTTTGTGCTTAGTACCTTTGTTACTACTTGTTGGTGCAATTATATGCATAATATATTACCAAACATAAATGATCAACCGGGATTCATAATCAGTAGAGTTGATGCACTATATGTGACGATAACAGATAGGTTCCTATGTCTTTTTAGTATATATTAGATAAGAAAACCATTTAAAAACCAACACACTCTTAAAAATAACAATCTTCACACGACTCGAAAGCTGGAAAGAAAAACTCAGAAACAAGCAAAAGATCTTGCCTAGGTGATGGACATGTTCATTGATGGCTCATGAAAGGAAAATATGAAATTTGATTCTATCCCCTGAAACAACTGAACTAACAAGTGGGATGCCCCATTAAAGCTCATGTATGGTGAAATATGGAGATCCAACTGTTCTTGCATTACCACACTTTGCAACAAATTCGAATAGTGAAATCAAACAAAATAACATGAAATCGAAATAACAAATACATGAAATGAAAATCTACACTATCAATTTACAATAAGCTTACCAAGTTGGATCGGTGGCCCTTGCCGATGCCAACATGGAAGCTTTTAGATCAACAGATGATAACTTCTAAGAGGGTCAAAATCACTGAATCCAAACTTGCATTAATCATCAACAGGTAGGTTTACAAAATGAGTCTCTTCATGAATCCAATCTACATCATAACAATTCTCCTCAAGAACCTATCTCATAACAATTCCCTTAATCTAAATAATAATGAATCCTCCTCCTCATGAAGAGAGGGCACTCTCTTTTATACATGAGATCTTTTAAAAGGAGATAAACATCTCATAATTACAGATCCACTTTTCTCTCAACCCATTTCCCATTATTACAAAATATAATCCCTTCAAATCCTCACACATATCTCTCATATACCTTGGATAAGATATGACAACCAAATATCCATGATCTTTGTTAGGTAAATTATATCACTTTTCTAATGACCTGAAAACATTAAATTGTCAGACCAGGGTTGGTAATCTTAGAGCTACTACAGTATATGTGCAGGTAAGAATTTTATAAAAACTATTCAAAAGAAGACAAATTACTCTATCTATAAAACCCTCTACTTTCAAAGTGCAGGAAAGGATATTTAACCATTAATTTCATCTATTCTATTTTAACCATCCATTGTCTACAACTAATGCTAAGAAAACCATTTAATCTATGCCAAACTAGAGAAATGTAATTTAAATACCAAACATAACTCTAAGCTTTCCTTGAAATCACCTAAATTATATTTTAACTTTTAATCAGAACTCCTATCCTATTCTATAATCTATTAATTCACAATTCATCTATCAGAAATGCAGAAATAAATGTTTTAATCTTGATCACCAAATTCTCTTCTATTCTTTATTCATCTACAGTGTTGTGGGTGATAGTGGAGAAATACTCTATGAATCTAGATCTAAAAATAAAGATTTAAAATTCACGGTTCAAAAAAAGAAATATTAAACCTGAATAACTTCTAATTAACTGAAATAATCATAACAATGTTGAACAAGTACAAAATAGAGTAACTAGTGCGAAATGGGTATGGAACACTAACAACAACTCTATTCTATTTTTAAGTGTAAATCTATTTCCTATGAAATCGAAATCCTATGAGATTGTACCGTAAGGATAAATTTAATCTACGCTATCCTGATGTCATTTCTTAATCTACAAAATCACAACTAACTCTTAAATCAAATTCACTAATTATACACTAACTATAAATTCAATATAAGTCACTAACTCTGCAATTTCCTTCAACCTACCTGTGTAAAAGTAAATGATATAAAAGCTAATCAGACTTCCTTCTACGTTCTGGTTTTAAACTTACAGACTACCAACTAAATTCATTGAAATTCAACTACCACGCATGAATCTATCTATATTAACAGGAATTCAAATGATCCAAGCCTTATGAATTAATTTAAACCTATTTAATTCTACCATTCACTATCTCTATCATATAGTTCGATCTATGACTTTGGCAAATTGATGATTCAATCTACAAAGCATTCTACAAAACATGGTTATTCAAATCTATCTGCCAACTATCCTACGCTCTGTGCACAGAGATTACTCTACAGAATTACAATGCCATGTGATCTAAATTATAACAAAATTCAATCTAACAGTTGCATATTTAAATCATGAAAACATGAAACGATTTCTACAGTGATTATTTCTACAAAAAGGACAATCAACATCTACTATATATATCTACTATAAAATGGAGAGATCATCTACCCCTGATGGTAGGCCCTCCCACATAGATAGAGATCCATGTTAACGTTTCAGAAAAGAACGATCTATGCTACCATATCCATTCAACAGTTATTGCAGAAACAACTAATCCATGTGTTCAACTTTAACTAGACATCAATTCAAAGAGAAAACCAGCATCATTATATTCAGAAAAAGTCTCAGTCGAGTTTATCAAAATCAATAGCTCTCCTCCTACCGGGGCAGACCCATCATTTTATAATGTTTTTAATCCTTGTTTTTGGATCTGCGATCCTCCATCTAAGCTAACTACCAATGCTAAAAATGGAAAAGCCATGCATTACACAGAATATTAATTACATAATAAACTTGAATGGGCGATCTCATGACACGAAGTGTCATGAGATTCACCTCTAATAAAAACTTCCAGTTAATGCGTCTCTGCATGCGTTCTTTTTTGAATAGGAGTCAAGCTTGTATGCTGAAGTGGCATCAAACCTTATGAAGCTTCACGAGCAAAAAGGAGGCCACATCAACATGTGATAATCTGCAATAGAGTAGTCAAAAGAGTTGCATCCCAATATTTCATTAGTCCATTAATCATAGTATGCATTCTTTTAATTAACATTCAAAAGATTAAAACATTTGCAAAATGTATTAAAAGATGATCTTTTAACCTTAGAAACATGGTTAGGCAAGGCAAAAGGATATAGGCTAGAAATGTAGCAAAATAGATAGATGTTTTTCAAAAGGAGATATAAGATGTTGGTAACTGGTGCAAAATAGGTGAAAAACAAGTCAAAGATATGCAAAATAGAGGTCATATTCATGGCCCAACATTTCCCCCAGGCTGAAGTACTTGCATGTCCTCATGCAACAGGACTAGGAACAGGGGAATTAATGAGAACTTGGAAACTAGGAACTGTTTGTATCTTCAACTGTCTAACTTGCTTCTTTAATATTCTGATTTGTGCTTGTCTCTGATGAGCAATCTTCTTAATATTTTGCATCTTCTTAAGAAATGGTGTCTGCCTTCCTTTTAGATGCTCTACCTTAGCTCTCAGATGGGTGTTCTGGATTATTCTCAACTCATTTTTTGTTTCTATATGCCTATTAAGAACTTCATATTCTTGAAGTTTCTCCTTTAGGCGCACATTTTTTCTTACCGGCCTGCCAAGGGAAATACATTCTTTTCCACTTCGAGAATCAACATCTGGAGGGTCCATCAAATCTATAGGAGAAAAACCTTCTGAATTTCCATCAAATTTCTCCAGAAAGGGCATCCATCCTGCCGCTTCAAAAATGTGCTTGGTATCTTGAAATTCCATCGAGGAAGCAATCTCGGCCAGACTATCTGGTTCATGCCGACTAGCTACCATGTTTACAGGTACAAAGGTGAAGGTAAGATAGCAAATTATGAAGGTCGGGTTGAGAATGGATAAGGGCAGAAACCTTATGCGCAACAGGGTTAAACATTGTTTAAAAAGAGGTAAAACATCCGCAGGCATCATTATGTGTGGTTGATCAAACGTTTTCATCATTAATTAACCATCCCGAAGTACCAAAAAGTACATTACCAAAATCATGCAGAGATAACGGTGGTTGCAAAGATACGATCTCAATCATGGAAAAGTTTATATAAAATCGTGGGATAGATAATGTTCATGAGGATTCATCATAAGTGGAGCGTCTCAAGGTACAAAGAGTACATGTCTGAAATCGTGCGAGAGTAATGGAGAGAACGCACCACATGGTAAGAATAAAATCATTATCGAGGGAGGGCATGTGCAATCATTTTATCAAAGGCCAAATCTTGTTATGGAAGGATGGCAGCAATCGATCATTCATTTAATAATTTTAAATGTATTAATAATTTGAATGATTAACTAAAGAAGCACATACCTCATCCATTACTTATTGTTTTCATGTTTTGTAACAGGTGTTGAAGATCAAAGCCCAAGTGTATCCCTTTTCCATAGATGTCTCCTGCTTGCCACAATGCCTTTGTCCCAGCTACGTTGGTACAGAGACATTATAAAAGCTCTCCCTATTTCTCCTTTGATTTTAATGAATCATACAGTTGAAAAATTATGTGCAACAAAGTGCCCTCGGGTCCTTTTGAAACCAATCTGATGCTTTTCCTGGCTGGAACTGATATTATTCTTTCTCATGAGTAAACTGACTAAGTACCAAATGGGTACAGAACTAGTACAAAACAAGTACTGAAAGAGTGCTAAAATAAACTGTTTGAAACCGGTACCAAACTGGTACGAAACAGAAACTGCAAAATGTTGAAATAAGATGAACAATAACTGCAGCGAGAACAATCTGAACAAAGTGATCTCTAGTCAAACACCGAGCTCCAAGCTCTGTAACTGGAAACCAACTACAACTGGACAAGTATCCCAAACCTGCGAAGGTGTAGAAAAAGTTCCCGTTTTGGAGCAAACAAATCTCTGACTAACTTTGAACCTGTCCTCCTTTTATTTCAAAGAGGAATCCACCAAAATCATCAAATCTGCAACAACTTCAAAGCTTTTACCCATGGTACAAATCTTTATTCTTTGAATAAATGTTTTGAAGTCGAACACAAAAAGAAGTCATTGGATTACCAGCCATTAATGTATGTTGTTAACCAATGCGAGAGGACCCACCATTGATGTCAATGGGCCTCAAGGTACCTGTAGTACATCTTAACAGGTACGAATAGATATTCTGATGTCGATTCACCTGTAAGATCTATCAACCGAGAGACATTAATGTATTCACATGGTTGTTAGCAAAGAGATCTGGCATTAAGGCATGCAGATTCCAATGTACTAAATAGTCTCTAGCCTCATCTCCAGATAAGGTGTTGATGTCGATGGAGTGAGACTTGTTGGAAGGTGGACCTTAATGTATCCCACATCATCCAACTCGAGTGAAAATATAAAAATTTGCAGAAAATGATTTGGTGGAACAATAATCACTTACTTGTGGATTTTACGAGCCCAAGTTAGTTATCGCTCGTTGCTTTTTCACATTTTGAGAGTCTGAAAAATATCTAAAAGAAGACTCCATGGGGGGTTTCTTTCTCGTAACAATATACCGGGTCCGGAAAAGGAATAAGCGTATACCCGATAGATGCTCCTCTCACACTTTAATGAGCAACAAAGGAAGAAAACAAGCTCAAAATTTATTAGATTAAAGCAAGACAATATGGAAGTATTATAAAATGTTTTCGCAAAATAAACAATCTTACCTTCTTACCTGTTGCGAAAAATAAAGATGCTTCCATTTTGTACCTGCCTCAATCCTGCAAAACTTAAAAACAGATCAAATAATACAAGAAAGAAAAAATATATATATATAGACAAGAGAAAAACCTTTTATCATTTTTTTTATTATTTTTTTTTATTTTAAGATTTATATATATATATTTCAGATTTAAGAGGGAAAAAGAATCAAGGAGTAACAAGAGAAGAGGAAGACTCTTCTCTTACTAACTCCATTTATGTTTGTTTCGATATATCCTACATGAAATCATCTTTGGATAGAGGTTTATGATAAATTCTCAGTCGATGTCCATTTACTACAAAAGAATTTTGTGAGTCATCAATGGTCTTAATCTTAACGGAACCATTGTCAAAAACTGTCTCGACTTCATAAGTTCCTAACCAACGTGTTGTAAGTTTTCCCTTAAAAGTTTTGTACCTTGAATCAAATAATAAAGCCAGTCACCGGGTTGAAAATGCTTCTTTTTAATAAACTTATTGTGCCATTTACTTCGTTGATTTTGAACTAAAATAGTTCATTGAATGGCATCTTGTCTGATTTCATCTAATTCATGCAATTGCATAACCCGTTGTTTCTGTGCCTCATCCAAAATTAAACCCAATTCTGTTACTATATGGAAGGTATGAATCTGAAATTCTATGGGAAGGAGAATTTGCTTACCATATACCAGTTCGTAAGGGGTATGACCAGTGGTGTTTCACCACGTAGTCCTATATGCCCACAAAGCCTCTGGAAGTCTATCTGCCCAATCTTTATGGTGCAAATGTATTGTCTTGGTCAGAATAGCTTCTAAAACTTTATTCGTGGATTTCACTTGCCTATTGGCTTGCAGATGGTCTGGGGAAGACTTACAGTGTTTTATCCCATATTTATTTGTGAGCTCCTTCATTAGTTTAGAGGTGAATTGAGTACCTTGGTCAGTAACAATTTCTCTTGGAACACTGAAGAAGGTAAAGAAATCTTCATAAATAAATTCAACCACTGATTTCTCAGTTGCTCAATATAAGGATTTTGCCTCTACCCACTTGGTCACAAAATCTGTACAAACCAAGATGTACTTCTTCTTTCTAGACATTGGAGAAATTGTTCCTACAAAATCAAGTGCCCATTTGTCAAATGGTTCAATCACAACCTGAGGTCATAAGGGCATCTCACATTCTACGGTAGGTCTCCCCATCCTTTGACAACTATCGCAACTTCTTACATATTTTGTTGCATCCTTAAACAGTGTCGGCCAGTAATATCCTGATTGTAAGACTTTATATGTTGTTCTCTTATTAGAGAAGTGTCCTCCACATGCCCCATCATGACAGGCCTGCAAGATATCGTGAATCTCATCTTCTCGAACACATCTCCTAATGATCATATCAGGACGTATATATAAAATATCACTGCCTACCCAGGAGTAATAAGCACTCCATTGGACAATCCTTCTCTTTTGTGGTGATGACAAATGAGCTAGCAATCTTCTTGTAGCTAAATAGTTTGTTGTGTATGCAAACCATGGGGTCTTAACATCTACTGCAAATAAATGTTCATCAGGGAAATTATCATTCACTGGAATTTCATTACTGTCTTGAGGAATCCGAGAAAGAAAATCAGCAACTAAATTTTCTTTTCCTGGCCGATCAACTATAGTGATGTTAAATTCTTGAAGTAACAAAAGCCATCGTGCAATCCTTCCGGTAGTAACTAGTTTTTTCATCATAAATCTAATACAAGAATGGTTGGTATGTACAAAAAATTCATACCCAGTGATGTAATGTAGAAACTTATTGATGGCATGAATGACAGCCAAAAATTCATTCCTTGTCACAGTATAATTTAATTCGGGAGGAGTTAAGTTCTTGCTAGTAAAGTAGATGGCATAATTTTGTTGGTTTTCTTTTTGTCTGAGTACTCCTCCTAGGGTAGTGTCTGAGGCATCCATGGAAATATGGAAAGGAAGAGACCAATTTGGTCCTCTTAAGATTGGTGTCGTGGAAAATGTTTCTTTTAAAGTCTCGAAAGAAATTTGAAAATTATCATCCCAACAAAATTCTACATCTTTTGTCAGTAATTTGAACATAGGACCTGCTATCTTTGTAAAATTCTCAATAAATCGATGATAATACAAAGAATGTCCCAGAAAAATCCTCACCTCCTTTTGAGTTTTTGATGGTGAAAGGTTGACAATAACATCAATTTTGGTTGGGTCTACTTTGATTCCTTCTGAGGATAAATGGTGACCTAAGACTATCCCTTCAGTTAATAACATCTTACACTTCTCGTGACTGAGGGCCAAGTTTGTTTCCTGACAACGAATTAAAGATTTTTCCAATTTGTTCAGGGCTTCTTCAAAGGTGTTTCCATACACAATAAAATTGTCCATATAGACTTCCACACAATCGTGGATCAAATCAACAAAAAATCCCAGGACTGCTCTTTGAAATGTGGCAGGAGCATTACATAATCTAAATGGTAGCACCCTATAAGCATAGGTACCCCATGGACATGTGAAAGTTGTCTTATCTTGGTCTTCTGGAGAAATTTGGATATGATTATACCCACTATATCCATCCAAAAAAGAAAAGTATTTCTTTCCTGACAAAGTATCTAAGACCTGATCTATGAAAGGTAAAGGGAAATAGTCCTTCAGGGTTGCCTTATTGACTTCCCTAAAGTCCACACACATCCTCCACTTCCTTGTTACTTTCTTAGGCACCACCACAAGAGGTGACACCCATTTACTATTAGAAATTGGATAGATTAATCCCGCATTTAGTAATTTATGTAATTCTTCCTTTACAAAGTCCTTCAGGATGGGATTTATTCATCTTTGTGGTTGTCTTACTGGTCTTATTTCAGATTGAGTATAGATATGGTGAATACAAGTATCAGGGTGCACTCCTCTCATATCAGTATACTCCCACGCGAATGCCCCTGATTGTTCTTTTAAAACTTTCGTTAATCGCTTCTGTTGATTTGGACTTAATCCAGAATTAATATACAAGCTTTTTCCTAGACCAATCTTGATTGGAATAGTGGATGACCCTAAATGTTCATCAATGGTAAAAACCATAGATGATGAGAATGAAGTAAATGACTCACTCTGTTCCTGGAATTCCTCGCTAAAAACTTTATCGTATTGAGAATATGTATGTGGAAATTCCACATTTTCTGTTACTGACAGAAACTAGCTCAAGATATTATCTTCTATTGGTTCTTGAAGAGTGTTATCACTGAAATTTCGTCCGCACATGGCGACAAGAACTCAGCATCATCAAACAATAATGAAGTCATTCATGGCACTAAATTAATTTCATATCATTCTAGAAAGGTAAAATACTATACAAAGTAACCAAAAATTGAAGGGCGCTTTACAGAAGATGGGTGCGCGCGCATATGCACGTAATAGGAACATACCATGTGCGCATGCGCGCATGATGCGCGGCTATTGGCGCAAAAAACCGTGCACCGGCTAAACGACGCATTTATTGAATTGGTCGGCCTCCCAACCACTTATGGATCACCTCCCAAGCCGATTTGACCTTCAAATCTGAGCTGAATCTGCATGGTAGGCTGGTCAAAGACCTAATGAAGCCCTAAAGAGCCCCTTTTCACACTTTAAAGGAGTTACATAATCACCCAATGCAATGCTATAAAAAGCCATGAAGAAACATCATTTTCTCAAGGAATTTCATGTAATGTTATGCTGTCTAGATTGTTTTAAGGACTCACTCCTTGGCAATAACACATTGGCACCATTTCATTGAGTCATCTACCTCTCCATTGAGTGGATGTGCTAGGAGTTCTTTCACCATCATTCTCATTTTCTTATTGTAAGGAGAGAAAGTTTGTGAGGGCAAAAGAGCCTTCCATTGGATAAAGAAGGGACTCATAGTCCCCTTTCTTCATTGTTCTTTGATTTCATCAATTGATCAGCCTAAAAACAGTGGTGATATTGGTCTTGTTGTCTTTGTTATTTCTTTATCCATATGCTCATAGTTTTAGTTTGTTTTAATTTAATTCTTTCTTATAGTTTTGTTTTGTTTTCTCTAACTCTTTCCTCTACAGCTATCATGCTCAGCAAGACCCAACTGGGCATGCAAGCACTTCTCATTTGCTCACAAGGTGATGAAGAGGGTGCAAACAAAGAGCCTGAAACTTATCAACGGAAAACAATGGTTCTTCCAAATCATCCTTATTATAGGGACATGTTAACCATCGTAACTCTTCATAAAATGGTTGAGCTGGTGGATATAAAGTGAGATTTTGTGAAGAAACTCCATTTGAAATAAACATATCTCCTCCACGACACCCTATGAAAGCATTAGTTGTAGCCAACCAAGGTCTTCCCAAAATAATTGGATGACCTTTCGTGGGATCCTTCGATTGAATAATCATGAAGTCCACAAGATATTCCCATGAAGCTAATGTGACTAGGATGTCATCTAAAATCCCAATAGGTTTGACAATTGTTCTATCAACAAGTTCGATAACTTTGGGAGTAGGGCGAAGGAGATGGCTCAAATGTAACCACTCAATAGTATTGATGGTCATTATGTTAATAGTTTCACCCAAATCCACTAAAGTATTACCAACGGAAATATTATTGATAGATACAGTTACTATTGGATTTCCTGGGTTGGCATACTTCACAATTTTAGGTGATTTAGAGATATAATCTGATAACTGTCCCACAAGATGTATAGTAGGGGAATCTTTTTATTTCCGACCAGGTTTCTTAATGCAAAGTTCCCTAATGGTTTTCACATAGATCGAAACATCCCTTATTGCTTGTAGCAATGGAATATTAACATAAACATTTCTCAACTCATTCATGATATCAAACTCAGGTTGAACAATTGGTTTTTCAATAATCAACCTCTCAAGAAAAGGAGGTGTTCGAGGAATCTGAGTTTGTATAGTTTGTTGAGGATTAGATGATTGACTTTTCAGAATAATGACATCTTCCAAGGTTTCTTCATTTGGTAATTCATCAGGAGTTTCCTCCTCTTCTTCTTGAATAATAACGGTAGGAGATGTCCTTATTGGTGGAGTTTTATTTAACACCTTCCCAGATCTCAACTGAATTTCTTGTATGGGAATGGGAGCAATGGTGTAAGCTGGAAAGTTTTGAAAATCAGCATTATTGAGAGGCTGAGGTGGTCTATTATTAGGATTTGGAATGGGTTGAGAGGGTAATATGGTAGGTCAAGGAGGGTTGTGAGTGCGAAATTGTTGTGAATTTTGTGGAATTGGTGGTAGTGGTGGTGGAATAAATCCAGGCAATAGTTGTTGCATATTGGTAGGGTACTGAGTATTTGGGTTTGGAGGCATCGGTACTGCAGGTTGTTGATTACTTCCATAATTATGCCCTCACCAATCCCAAGGTTGTGGAGTAGATACATTCTGCGATGACCATTTTGGCCAATTCCATTATTGTTGTTGAGTTTGTTGTTGTTGAAAAAGGGGGTAATAACTAGAAGGTTGTGGGGTTGGATCGTGATACATGTTTTTATTCCTAGGTTGCCATCGCCTCCTAGGTGGATATGATGATTCTGGAGCCTCCCCTCCCTTGTATATAGCTTGTAACCCAGGTAATGATGGGCAATCCTCTGTTGCATGGTTATGAATACAAATTCCACATACAAAAATATTATCCAAAGGACATTCCCTCCGAGGATGTCTTTTCCTACATCTGGGACAATATATGCCTAATACAAGGTCTTCATCTTCCTGTTTTTTCTTAATTTTAAGAGTGTCTAACTGAGAGCCAATGGTACTAAGGATATCAATTTTGAAATTTTCCAGAAGATTGCCTAGTTCGCTCCTAGTAACTCCTCCATAGGTAGTGTCTTTAGTGTTTTTATTAAAAGGTTCTCTCACACTCATTATTGTTTTCCCCTTACTTCTCGAATAGGTTCTACATCACTCACCAATTTCTTCAAAGTTTTTCTGGTAGATGTCCCTTGAAGCCATTAGATTAAGAGTATCTATATATTCTTCCAAAACTCCTTTTAAGAAAAGAGTTTTGATGGCTTCATCTTGGATACCATTATATTTGGATTTTTGGAGAATATATATAAACCTTTCCAGGAAATCCTTGAGACTATCTTCATCATGTTGTTGCATTTTGAAAATATCGTTTCGAGAATCCTTGGGTCTACAGTAGTCTTGGTATTTCTTTAAAAATACCGCTTTCATATCCTCCCAAGATCTAATATTGTACTCTCCTAAACCCATAAACCATCATAATGCAGAATCCTTTAGAGCTGCAGGAAACAACTTCAACTTATGTGCATCCTGTAGATAGTTGTAGCTTCTGTAGAGGATATCAAACTCAAAAAGGAAGACATATGGATCTTCACTACTTTTCCCATAAAAGGTCGGTAGTGCAGAGGGTGGAATACTTCTCATATTGATATTTTGAACCAGATCCAAGATTGGGAATCCAAAGGTAGGTTCTGGTCTCGGTTCATTTTCTGTTTGTTCTTCCTCCTCATGCTCATTATGAGGTTCGTCTCCCTCTCTTCTCTCCATTTCTCTTTCCCTTTCTCTTTCCCTCTCAGTTCTATCAAAAGGTTGACCAGAGATTGTATATGCAATTTGATCTTTCTTCGGGGAAGGCGTGAAATCCCACCTTTCCTCTTTTGCAATGGGGTTCCTTTTAACAGAATATTTATCCCCCAATTGCATAACTGGATTGTCCGAGGATCCTATTACTTCTGCTCCAACGATTGTGGTATCTACCTGTGAAACTATAGGATTAATTTTCTCAAGAAGAGCTTGCACTCTCTTGGGATTAACTAAATCAACCCAATTTGGATCACCAGGAAGTTGTTTTCCAGAATAGGTGGTATCACCCGGTTTTAGAGTTGTAATCAGTGTTGATTGAAGTTCTTCAGGTATTGTATTGTCACCTTCTAGTCCAATTTCAGGTGTTTCTTCTTCTAATCCTATGTTTCCTTCAATAGTCTCCTTAGCCAATATCTTGATTTTAGTTCCTATTTCTTTTTGTGTAGAACTTCCTCCTCTTAAAATGTCACCTAAATATCTTCCTGAAGAGGTAGTAACGACACCCTGTTGCCCATCGAAAATGTTTTTGGATCTTTTGGATTTTTTGGATTTTTTGTATTCTCCTAAATCTATCCCTATCATCCCTATTTCTCATGAAATCATAATAAAGACTAAAGAAACTATTCCTATAAAAGCATAAAAACTAGAAAATTATTTCTAAAAATTACAATTTTTTTTTATTTTTTTTTAAATTTTTGTTTTTTATGAAAGCATAATAAACTAAAAACTAAAGTAAAAAAGCTAAGATTGAGTTTAGGAGGAACCTATGATAACAGTTGTGTAGGTTCATACCTCCCGTCTTGCGGCTCCTCCTTCGTCAACCTTCTAGAAAACCCCACACCAAACCAAACATATCAAAAATAATAAAGACAACTATCTAACTTACCTTTTAAACAGCTCCCCAGCAACGGCGCCAAAAATGTCAAGTAAATTATATCAATTTTCTAATGACCTGAAAACATTAAATTGTCAGACCAGGGTTGGTAATCTTAAAGCTGCTACACTATATGTGCGGGTAAGAATTTTCTAAAAACTATTCAAAAGAAGCCAAATTACTCTATCTATAAAACCCTCTACTTTCAAAGTGCAGGAAAGGATATTTAACCATTAAATTCATCTATTCTTTTTTAACCATCCACTGTCTACAACTAATGCTAAGAAAACCATTTAATCTATGCCAAACTAGAGAAATGTAATTTAAATACCAAACAGAACTCTAATCTTTCCTTGAAATCATCTAAATTCTATTTTAACTTTTAATCAGAACTCCTATCCTATTCTATAATCTATTAATTCACAATTCATCTATCAGAAATGTAGAAAGAAATGTTTTAATCTTGATCACCAAATTCTCTTCTATTATTTATTCATCTACAATGTTGTGGGTGCTAGTGGAGAAATACTCTATGAATCTAGATCTAAAAATAAATATTTAAAATTCACGGTTCAAAAAAAGATTAACTTCTAATTCATTGAAATAATCATAACAGTGTTGAACAAGTACAAAACAGAGTAACTAGTGCGAAATGGGTACAAAACACTAGCAACAACTCTATTCTATTTTTAAGTGTAAATCTATTTCCTACGAAAGGGAAATCCTATGAGATTGTACCGTAAAGATAAATTTAATCTATGCTATCCTGATGTCATTTCTTAATCTACAAAATAAAAACTAAATCTTAAATCAAATTCACTAATTATCCACTAACTATAAATTCAATCTAAGTCACTAACTCTGCAATTTCCTTCAACCAACCTGTGTAAAAGTAAATGATATAAAAACTAATCAGACTTCCTTCTACGTTCTGGTTTTAAACTTATAGACTACCAACTAAATTCATTGAAATTCAACTACCACATGTGAATCTATCTATATTAACAGGAATTCAAACTATCCAAGCCTTATGAATTAATTTAAAACCTATTTAATTCTACCATTCACTATCTCTATCCTATAGTTCGATCTACGACTTTGGAAAATTGATGATTCAATCTACAAAGCATTCTACAAAACATGGTTATTCAAATCTATCTACCAACTATCCTATGCTTTGTGCACAGAGATTACTCTACAGAATTATAATGCCATGTGATCTAAATTATAACAAAATTCAATCTAATAGTTAGATATTTAAATCATGAAAACGTGAAACGATTTCTACAGTGATTATTTCTACAGAAAAGACAATCAACATCTACTATATATATCTACTATAAAATGGAGAGATCATCTACCCCTGATGGTGGGCCCTCCCACAGAGACAGAGATCCATGTTAACGTTTCAGAAAAGAACGATCTACGCTACCATATTCATTCAACAACTATTGCAGAAACGAGTAATCCATGTGTTCAACTTTAACCAGATATCAATTCAGAGAGAAAACCAACATCATTATATTCAGCAAAAGTCTCAGTCGATTTTATCAAAATCAATAGCTCTCCTCATACCGGGGCAGACCCATCATTTTATAATGTTTTTAATCCTTGTTTTTGTATCTGCGATCCTCCATCTAAGCTAACTACCAATGCTAAAAATGGAAAAGCCATGCATTACGCAGAATATTAATTACATAATAAACTTGAATGGGCGATCTCATGACATGAAGTGTCATGAGATTCGCCTCTAATAACAACTTCCAGTTAATGCGTCTTCGCATGCGTTCTTCTTTGAATAGGAGTCCATCTTGTATGTTGAAGTAGCATCAAACCTTACAAAGCTTCACGAGCAAAAAGGAGGCCGTGTCAACATGTGATAATCTGCAATAGAGTAGTCAAAAGAGTTGCATCCCAATGTTGCATTAGTCCATTAATCATAGTATGCATTCTTTTAATTAACATTCAAAAGATTAAAACATTTGCAAAATGTATTAAAAGATTATCTTTTTACCTTAGAAACATGGTTAGGCAGGGAAAAAGGATATAGGCTAGAAATGTAGCAAAATATATAGATGTTTGTCAAAAGGAGATATAAGATGTTGGTTATTGGTGCAGAATAGGTGAAAAACAAGTCAAAGATATGCAAAATAGAGGTCATATTCATGGTCGAACAATCTTCTCCTTGGAATAGGCTTGAATTATCTCCTCAAATCTTGAAATGGTGGAGGAAGTATTCGAGAAGTCTTTTGAATTAATCCTTCACATATTCCTACACATGATAAAGCACACACATTTTTGTGATATATATGAAAACATGTCAATTTTCTAATATTTAATCACAAATTCCCTTTTAATACTAAAATAAATGATTTGGAAAATAATAAGGTTTAACCCATATTTAATTATGAAAATGGTATCATGAAAGGTTAATGGGGTGATGAAATATGAAGACTGATGAAGGGAAAGGTGGATGGAAATATGACATTTCTGAGTCCCAACATACCCCCCAACTGAACTTGTTCCATGTCCTCATGCAACTGTGCATGGATCTTCTCAAGAAATTTTGGCTTTGAGTGATGATAATGAATATTTCCAAGATGGGATTTACATGAGTAACAACTGACATTTTCTTATGGTTGGTTCTTGTGTGACAACCATGAATATAGAGAATGTTGGTTCTTGTG
>SNQJ01S0044597.1:6309-16391 GCA_010110895.2 Picea sitchensis | reverse complement strand
TAACGGATTGGAAAAATTAGAAATGCTATATATGCGAGTATTATCGAATGGAACCGAAGCAAGCTGACGAAGAATATTGAGAAATCCTTCTCTCTCTGAACCGAAGAGTTGTGGACATGGCATCTGGGTTGTTCGATCTATCGATCTATCTGTGTACGAGTTCAAAGAAAATATTTGCAAAAACCAACAGTAGCATTTCGTCGATTATCAGCCTTTCTATGGCGTGTCTTTGGTGGTGAGAATGGCTACATTTGTGCGAGCAACCAAGAATTTTCGAAGTTCTGTCATTCTTACAAACCCCATCACCATTCTCATGCGTTCTCCTCTCCAAGTGTCACCCTCCTCCTCTTCTTGTACATGGCCACAATTATTGAAGTGGAGCAGAGCATTTCCAACGAGGGTAGAAGCATCTGTTCCTCTGGAGTTGTGGGTTCCAGACGTTGTGGCACAGACCCCCTGCCCTTGGGCTGAGATCCGCTCAGGATCTTTTCCAAAACCCCGCCAAGAGTTAATTAAACCCTTTGTTTAAGCCCGTGAAGGATTTTGGGTTTCGCGAGTTGGAGGTTCTCGATGTAATGCCATAGCTCTTGTAATATCCGAAACGTCACTTGTCACCCACTATCTTTCATCTTTTGGGACTCGAGCGAACAACCAACAACAATTCCTCTTCCTCTATGATTCCCTACCTTCGAAATTTCACCTTGGACGAGATCGATGGCTGCGAGCCTCCCTTGATCCAACAACTCTCATTGTATTGGGATTTCGCTAACTGGGAATCCACAACGCTTGACCCAAACCACTGGTCACTCCACTCCCCGAACTCCGATGTGTGAATTCACATGCGAGATCAACGGTCCTTGTTGATCCGGTCTTATGGGTGTTGAAAGTTACTTAGTCTTAATCCCTTCGTTATTCCACGAGATCCAATGGCTCTCGTGACTTCGACACTTCCTCCTGAAATGATTCCATCATTCGATTCACTTATCAATACTTCTAGACAAATGACTTGGTGTCCTTCCTCCTGAACTTGACTCCTGTGAACCACTTCCACCCATGACTCCCTCTGGAATAATTGAGAGGTTCTAACCCATCTGAGTTTCCACTTGCAAACTGAAGACCTCCCAAAAGGGTCCCTACACGCACTCCTTGCGACAACTTCTGCAATCAAATCACCTCTCTTTCCTAAAATGCGCAAGAATCAAATCACTTAAATGCGCAAGAATCAAATCACCAACTTCAAATTGAATTTCTCTCCTGTGTTGATCTTCTCTACACTTGTATTCTTGGCTTGAGTTTTGCAATCGCTCCTTGATTCTACTGTGAAGCTCCTTCATTTCTTCTGCAAAATCCTCTGCACTAGCACTCCTAAATTCATCTTGTTCTGAATCTTTCAATTCAGAAACTCCCCTTGGCTTCATTCCATATACAATTTGGAATGGACTCTTCCCTATGCTTCTATTGAGTGAATCATTGTAAGAAAATTCCGCCTATGGCAGAATGTGATCCCATTGATTGTGGTTTTCAATCACTAAGCTCCTTAACAAATACCCCAAGCTCCTATTCATGACCTCAGTATGTCCATCCGTTTGAGGATGATATGCTGAGATAAAAGACAAATTTGTCCCCAAATTCTTCAATAAATTCCTCCAGAAATGTCCTTGAAACTTGGTATCCCGATCAGAAATGATACTCCTTGGCAAGCCGTGTAGTCTGACAACTTCCTTGAAAAACAGGTTCACAATATGAGTTGCGTCACTGGTTTTCTAGCATGGTATGAAATGTGCCATCTTTGAAAATCTGTCTACTACCACAAATATTGAATCATATCCCCTTTGCATCCTTGGTAGTCCCAATACGAAATCCATGCTCACGGCATCCCACGGCCTTTTTGGTATGGGTAACGGTTGGTATAACCCTGTGTTCTACCTTTTTCCTTTCGCATGTTGACAAATTCTGCACTTGTCCAAAAATTTCTTCACATCTTACCTCATTCCTGGCCATAAATATGAGCCATTCAACTTTGAGAATGTTTTATCATTACCGAAGTGTTCGGCCAATCCTCCGCTGTGTTTTTCCTTCAGCAAATTCTCACTCATGGAGCATTTCGGAATACATAGTTGATTTCCCCTGAATAATAATCCATCCTGGATCATCTATTCATTCCATTGGCTTCTATCCCTGAGAATTAGATTCTTAGACGCCTCGTATGCCTCTTTGAAGTTTGGATCATCCCTGTATATTTCCTTGAGGTTATCAAAACCCTAAGTCTTGACTCTGAATTCCTGCATACGCAAACATTTCCTTCTCAAAGCTTCAGCAACTTTGTTAGCAGTTCCAGAAATATGCTTAATCACAAAAGTAAAATTCTGCATGTATTCAACCCATTTAGCGTGCTTTTGGTTCAACTTCTCCTGTCGAGTCACGAATTGCAAAGTGTGATTATCGTTGTACAAAACAAACTCCTTAGGAACCAAATAGTGCCTCCATTTCTTCAGTTCTTGTATGACTGCGTAGAATTCTTTGTCATACGTGGAGTACTTGATGTTTGCTTTATTCAGTTTTTCACTGAAATACGTGATCGACCTGTTGTCTTGGCTTAAGACCGCTCCAATTTCAAATCCACTTGCATCACACCTGACCTGGAATGTCTTGCTGAAATCTGGCAAAACCAGATTTGGTTGCTCAGTGATCTTCTTCTTCAGCAGGTTGAAGCTCTTCTCTGCTTCCTCTGTCCTGTGAAAATATTTATGTCTTTTCTTCATCGTATCCATCATTGGTGCACTAATTCCACTGAAGTTTCAGATTAATTTCCTGTAGAAGCTAGCCAAACCATGGAAGCTTCGGACTTCAAATACACTCTTCGGTGGTGGCCAACCTTTAATCGCATTTATCTTTTCTGGATCCATTCTCAATTCATTTGTAGAGATAACAAAACCCAAATAAATGAGTTTTTCCCTCATAAATGACGACTTATTCATATTGATCAGCAATTTATCTTGTTGTAACCTCCTCATCACTGCAGCTAAATGCTTTAAATGTTCTGCTTTAGTTTTGCTGAAAATTAATATATCATCAAGATACACAATGGAGAATTTCCCAATGAAATCTTTCAGAACTTCGTTCATCAACCTCATGAAAGTACTAAGCGCATTTTTTAAGACAAATGGCATGACAAGCCATTCATATAGCCCTTCATTCATCTTGAATGTTGTCTTCCATTCATCACCTTCTCTCATTCTAATCTGATGATATCCGCTTTTCAAATCAATCTTTGAAAAAACCTTTACTCCACTCAAGTAATCCATCAAGTCATCCATCCTTGGCAATGGGAACCTGTACCTGATGGTAATTTTGTTGATTTCCCTTGAGTCTGTACACATTCTCCAACCACCATTCTTTCTTGGGCTGAGCACTATCGAAACAGTGCATGGAATCAAGCTCTCCTGAATCAATCCTTTATCCATTAAGTCTTGGACATGTCTCTTAACTTCTTCATTCTCCTGCGGATTCAACCTGTATGCTTCTTTTTTCGGCAAAATGGCTCCAGGTATAAGATCGATATGATGACTTATACTCCTGATAGGTGGCAACGAACAAGGTAGTTTATCCACTACTATATTAGCAAATTATTCCAGCAACTCCTGGATTTCTTCCGGTAAATCATCTATCCTAGTGTTGTTCAGAACAATTTTGGGATTCCTAACCACAATAAATTGTGTGTCTTCCTTCTTCTTGACTTCCTTAAGAAGTTCCTTCCCACTCATGAGAAGTACAGTGTTTCTCATCTCCGTTTTCACCTCTTTATCCTTAAACGGCAGCAACATGTGCGTCCTACCGCTTTTCTCTAGAGTGTACGTGTTCTTTCTCCCATCATGCACCATGTTTCTGTCATATTTCCATGGTCTACCCAACAATAGATGACAAACATCCATGGGAATAACATCACATAATATCTCATCTTTATATCCTCCTATTTTAAATTCAACTAAACACTGTGCAGTGACATTTACCTGATGTCCTTTTTGTAGCCACGAAACTTTGTATGGGCTTGGATGCGTAACAGTCTCCAGCTCCAGTTTTTCTACCATTTCCATAGATACAAGATTATCTGTGCTACCGTTGTCTACTATGACCTTGCATACCCTGTCTTTGGTTTTTCAAGCAGTCTGAAACAGACTATTTCTTTGGGCTAGGTTCTCTAGCTCTTTCTCTGGTTTCAAGAGAACTTTTCACATCATCAAAGATCTTCCACCCTCAGCATCCTCTGCCTCAACATTCCATCCTTGGGCTTCGGAAATGTGAGTTTCACCACCATCTTTCTTCCTATCTGGACACTCATAGGATTTATGTCTGATTTTTCCATAGATAAAGCATTTCACTTCACCTCCTTTGTCTCTTCCTCTTCCTCTGACTCGAGGAAAAGTATTTCTATCAGCATACCACCTTCCCTGTGAGCTTCCTCCTCTCTCAGGTTGAGTTTGAGGTTTCTTCCCCTCTTCTTTAGGTCTCTGAGTTCTTTCCAGGGAAATCATCTTGCCTCTACTTTGACTTCTACCTCGGCCTCTTTGACCTCACATCAGGCTCATATTCTCTTCATCTTTCAGAGCCATCTGATAAGCATCTTCTAAGGTTTGGATGGTCACCAGGCTCATCTAGTCTTGAACATCATACCATAGACCATTCATATATCTGGCAACTTTTTCATCATCGCTTTATTGATGACCTACTCTAATGTTTATCCTATAGAACTCTTCAGTGTAATCTTTCACTGACATTAGCTTCTGTCTCAAATTTTGCATCCTTGGAAACAAATTTATTTGATAATCTTTGGGTATAAACTTGGCTTTCATTTTTGCAACCATTCTATCCTAGCTTTTGATTTTCTTCTTTCCTTTGCAACGTGTGTCAGCTTGCAGTTCATCCCACCACAGCGCTGCATGCCCCTTAAGTCTAGTAACGACATGTATGAATTTCTTGTCTTCCTCAACATCCTCATAGTCGAAGTATTTGTCTAGAGTTCTAATCCAGTCTAGAATATTTTCAACATCCAAGTTGCCTTCGTACATTGGAATGTCCATTTTTTCCCTAGCACCTATCCTAGCAACAACCTTGAATAAGCATTCTTCCGCAGCAGCTTCGACTGCAAATTCTTCATTTTCAACTTCATTTTCTCTCTCATCTTCGCTAATATCCCCAGCGTCAAATGTGCGCCTCTGTGTTGTCTCCATAGCATCAAGCCTAGCACGTAATTCACACATTTCACTTTCCACTGCAGGATCATGCATTGCCCTTTCTCTTCTTCTCGGTGGAATGGTTGTATAAATCCTCTCTTCTTGTCTCTGATACAGAAAGAAAAGAATTTGTTCTGTTCTTTGATACCACAACTGGTGCAAACCCCCTGCCCTCAGGCCGAGATCCACTTAGGATCTTTTCCAAAACCCCGCCAAGAGTTAATTAAACATTTTTTTTAAGCCCGTGAAGGATTTTGGGTTTCACAAGTTGGAGGTTCTCGATGCAATGCCATAGCTCTTGCAATAGCCGAAACGTGAAATGTCAATGAAGGTTGACTCCTTTGAAGCAACTAGCACACACCACTTGTCACCCACTATCTTTCAGCTTTCGGGACTCGAGCGAACAACCAACACTAGTTCCTCTTCCTCTATGATTCCCCGCCTCCGAAATTTCTCCTTGGACGAGATCGATGGCTGCGAGCCTCCCTCGATCCAATGGCTCTCGTTGTATTGGGATTTTGCTAACCAGGAATCCACAACGCTTGACCCAAACCACTGGTCACTCCACTCCCCGAACTCCGATGTGTGAATTCACATGCGAGATCAACGGTCCTTGTTGATCCGGATCTGACGGTCACTACTCCTCCTGAGCTTATGGGTGTTGAAAGTTACTTAGTCTTAATCCCTTCTCTATTCCACGAGATCCAATGGCTCTTGGGACTTCGACACTTCCTCTTGAAATGATTCCACCGTCCGATTCACTTCTCAAGACTTCTAGCCAAATGACTTGGCGTCCTTCCTCCTGAACTTGACTCCTATGAACCACTTCCACCCACAACTCCCTTTGGAATAATTGAGAGGTTCTAACCCGTCTGAGTTTCCACTTGCAAACTCAAGACCTCCCAAAAGGGTCCCTGCACACACTCCTTGTGGCAACTTACAAATAACCTCTGGTTATTTGAGTCTTCGACCCTATGCACTTTTTGCAACAGTAGTCTCTCAACCTTCCTCCTGGATTTGTAAAATCCAAGACTTTGCTCGGCCTCCACACACCTTGCACGGCTCTTGTATCCATAAAAACAAAATATGAATCTCTTCTGAGAGTTCTGAGATGAAACTCAGAGTCTGGTCGACGCACTCCTTGCGGACCCTCCACTGCACTCTTTGCAGGAGTTCTCAGGAAGAGAAACAATTGAAACTCATTTTCCTCTTACCCGGAATTTAAACATTCAACATAGAATTCTAGAACCTACAACATACATAGCATTTAAAGAAATGCATACAGAGAATACAAACAAGCCTACAACATACCATTCAACAGGTGGTTCCAACAACCATAACAAACACATAGATTGGAATCAAAGGTTTCTTCTATTAATTCCAGTGCTCTTATACATGGTAAATATCAACAACAAAAATGCATGAAATTCTCTGTTATCCTCTATTCCCTTCTGTAGTTCTACAGCTTATGAATTATGAATTATGTTACAATGATACAAGGGTTGAGGGTGTCTATCATATGTTTTCCCTCCTACCTCCTACGCTCCTAAAACTGTCTAATCTAACATTCATATCTACCTACTTGCATTAAACAATCATAAATGTCTATTAAATCTGGCGGATAGGAACACACACTCTAAAATCAGTTTAGATCTGCAGTTATAAATGAAACTGCAAGTTCTTCCTATCTATTACAATAATGTCCATTCATTAATCTTTAAAACATTTCAAAATGTGTGCTGGCACTTTTCCAGCTGTTTCCTTTGGTTAGGCGTCTGTCTTTGGCTTTATACGATGCTCGTGCATCACATTGCAGTGGATGTCTTTGTCACGCCCAATGCAGTGGTGGTCAGTAGAGTGGTGGTGCAGGACTCCTCGTCTGTGTGGTATGGATCGGTTCTCAGGGTCTTGTGCCATATCAACAATGCATATGATGAAGGGTTATATTCTTGAACGTCTGCAACACAAGGTTTTGACAGCACTGGCGAAGGCATCCCACTCTCAACACTAGCATTATTACAACCTCTTTGACAGCAACGGGGAAAACTTGACAGGGCTCTACCAGGAGGGATTGATGTTGACTTTCGAGTGAGAGAAGATACATGGAGTGCAAAGCATAATGGGGAAGCTAATGTCAGCGACAGCCTACAGTTGCCTGGGGAACAACATCTTCATATCCGTATCATGTTGGATTCAGATGTAAGCTTACACTAGATGCATTTAACGCAATGGCTCCCTCTTCGGCAGCAGATCTCACTCAACAATAGTCTCCTCACCTCTGTGGCAATGTGACTCACATTTTTCCAAGCAGTGATATCAGATGTTCTATGCATGCCCATCTGAGATAGCGAGCTGACTAAGCCTTAGGTATTTCGTCTTAGGCTTGGGCTTGTCAGCTTCAACGCATACCAAGAAGAGGTAGTTGATAAAGGAAAACACTTTCTTCAGGTTTTGATGGTTACAGGGAGATGAGAAATGATTTGAATCTCTCACCCAGGCAGGCAACGACTCTGTCACAAAAACACATGGAAAGCAATGGCACACACTACAACAATTAATCTACAACACTCTCACTGGCCATTTATGCTAATCCTGCATATTTACAGAGGATTGATAGAGGATCGACTATCAAGACCCTCACATATTCCTATTCCTCCTCCCATCATGATATAAGCCAGAACCAACGTTGATACCAATCAAAATTCTTATTATTGCTAAATTTAAATTTATTTTTTTTAGTTTGGTAAAAATTTTGTTTTTATTTGCATTCCTATAAAATAAAATTAGAAGACTCGTTTAATACATAGATTTATTTTTTTTAATAATTTTTTTTGTTTTGTTTATATATATGTATATATATAATATATTTAATGTTCTGTTCCTATATTAAAACACAAAACACAAAGTGAATTTTAATTTTTATTTTTTATTTTTTATTTTATATATAAAAAAAAAGTTAATTTTTATTTTATTTTTATTCCTATAAATAATAAAAAAGAGAATCCTAATTTAACATAAAGCATTTGGTGTTTTGTCTTATTATTATTATTATTATTATTATTATTTTAAATTGTATTATTCTTAAATTAAAAAAAATAAAAAATAAAATAAATATTTCAAATTCACATTAAATTAAAGAAAATAAATTTATGAGCAATTGGAGATAAATTATTTGTGAATTAAATATGAAATCCATTAGGCATGTTTGCAAAACATTGATTTATTCATTCCTGAAACTTCATAGTCATCCTACTTTTTGATCCTCGCGATCGCACGAAGCGCGGAGGAGAGCATACTTATTCTAAAAACTTGAAAGCAAAGTCCTACCTACACTACGCTAATTAAAAATTAGAGATTAGTTATGTGTAATCAAATAGCCAATGTAACCATAAGCGCAACAGTAATAAGAATATGTTCACTGTGAAATTCCCAAATGACGATCGAAAATATATATAACCGTGCGAAATTAATCGTCGAAACTGTAAATTAACAAAATAAAAATAAAAACTAAATGGATCTAACCTCGTACTCGCCTGAAACCATCGTTCGATAAGGATTTTGTAGGCGCGATTTCCCTCCTTCATATCATGTTGAAACTCCTTGTTTTCCTCCTCTACCTCATGCTCGCATAATTGTTCTTCATTGAATATGCAGGCTTCTTTGTATGTTGATTCATCGTTTGTTGGTGGAGTAATTAAGCCCTCGATTGTTGTCAAGATATCGTCTTTGTGAGAAGAGGAGATTCCAACCTTTGCAAGGATCTGAGTAAGTTGTTCCAAGCTTATACTCATAGTTAAACCATATTGAAAAAGGAGAATGATTTATCATCAAATATTTGAATTTTAAAACTAAGAAATTAAAACTATTTGTAAAAATAAAACACGCCACACTTGAACTCCTTGCGTTACTGGGACCCTGTTGTCACCAGGTTATCGGTTCGCACAGGTTATACCATCATAAATAAAAACAAAATTTGCATAAATAAAAACACACTTTTGCATAAAATAAGGAGAAACACACTTATGCATAAAAGGAAGAGGACAACCTAACTTTGGAGCAACCCCACCAAAGTGGATGTGTGGGCTCTTCCCGCACATCTTACCGCCTTCTCTCCGCCCTTAGGTCATCCATAAAACCAATCCAAAACCATTAAATCAATCTAATCCGAATACTACCTATTACCATTTACAACTCCCCGACAATGGCACCAAAACGTTGGTGCAATTATATGCATAATATATTACCAAACATAAATTATCAACCGAGATTCGTAATCAATAGAGTTGATGCACTATATGCACCGATAAAATATAGGTTCCTATATCTGTTTAGTATAGATTAGATAAGAAAACCATTTAGAAACCAACACACTCTTAAAAATAACAATCTTCACACAACTAGAAAGATGGAAAGAAAAACTCATAAACAAGCAAAAGATCTTGCCCAGGTGATGGACCTGTTCATTGATGGCTCATGAAAGGAAAATATGAACTTTGATTATATCCCCTGGAACAACTAAACTAACAAGTGGGATGCCCCATTAAAGATCATGTATGGTGAAATATGGAGATCCAACTGTTCCTGCATTACCACACTTTGCAACAAATTCGAATAGTGAAATCAAACAAGATAACATGAAATCGAAATAATAAATACATGAAATGAAAATCTACACTATCAATTTACAATAAGCTTACCAAGATGGATCGGTGGCCCTTGTCGATGCCAACATGGAAGCTTTTAGATCAACAGATGATAACTTCTAAGAGGGACAAAATCACTGAATCCAAACTTGCATTAATCTTCAATAGGTAGGTTTACAAAAGGAGTCTCTTCATGAATCCAATCTAC
>SNQJ01S0044596.1:75467-93076 GCA_010110895.2 Picea sitchensis | reverse complement strand
TTATGTCGGCTTTATTCCATTAGTTGTAATTATACCTCCTAGTCTCCTATATATACCAAGGAGACATTTTCATTTGGAATCATCTTGTACTTGAACATTTATGTGGGGTAAAAGGAGGTTGCTCCCTTGAAGAGGCTTATTATCTGAAATTATCTCTTCTTCAAGGCATTGAGTACTTATTCTGAGGTTTTTCTATGCTATATTGATATTTGATTCTTAACACTAAATAATGGCTCATTACCCCTTAATTGGGGCATATTACATTAGTAATGTTATTTTATTTATGTTGGCTTTAGTCCATTAGTAGTAATTACACCTCCTAGTCTCCTATATATACCAAGGAGACATTTTCATTTGGAATCATCTTGTAATTGTGCATTTATGTGGGTATAAGGAGGCTTCCCCCTCAAAGAGGCTTATTATTTGAATTTTTCTCTTTTTCAAGGCGTTGAGTACTTATTCTGAGGTTTTTCTATGCTATATTGATATTTGGTTCGTAACATTAAAATAGTATTATGATCGGTGCCAGTTAATTATATATCAGCATTTGTGCATGTTTCATCACAACACCAGTTCTTTTTATCATTAAATGCACCGGTGATTTTTAGAATTAAGCGCATCGGTTTTCATTTTCTCTTTTCAGAAACATTGACCTCTGACAGTACAATTATTGTTATTTTTTTATTTCATTGTTCATCAAAAGATTGACATATATCTTATAATAGTATTCATATAAATTGAATTTTGAGTAGTGAACTTGGATATAATGTTTGGATTAATTTGTTATATCATCATATTTTTCATCTGTTCATTATAATATTTAATCACCCATGTATTTAATCAATGATGTAACATTTCACAGTGACATTGGACAATGCAATAGAATAAAATAAAATGTATTTTATTATATATGAATAAGAGGATTTTTTCATACAAAATGGGACAATTATTGGTAACCCCTTGTCTTTCAATTTGGACACTATTTCCATTACATTAAACAAAATGTCTGATTTTCACAGACAATTATTTCAAAAAATACAACAACTTGCATTGATATCCAAATATATTGATCATCATTCTTCACTAGAACTGTTGTTAGTGCTCGATCTACTACCATGACTTGGGTTATTTGGTAGTATGTGTTGTTGATTTCCTCGATTATTTTCCTCTTCTTCATGTTCCATCTACAAAAAACAAAAAGTGTAATGAGTGTATCTACATTGGTGAAAATAATGAAAATTGAGATAAATAATATACATGAATGTAAATTGAAAAATGATGTACCATAGAAATAATTGAATCTTGAATGATACACATTATTTCAAAACCAAATCTCATGCCTTCTCTCAACAACTCTTCTGTTGGCACATTTCCATACTTTGTTTCCTACAAGTTTTATACACCATAATAAATCATGTATTTAATATAAAGGATATTTTTTGTTCCATTAATTATAAAACGAGAGAAGTAAAACAACATAGATACTTACAAATTCCAAAATCAATTTTTGATATGCCAACATATGCTCACAACCATTACTTAACCCAATGTCATTAAATTCTTTTGATGGATCTTCTTTGTATGTTAGCACCTGTTTGAAGAAATTCGAGGATGGTTGTTGTAAAATAACTTAAAATATACAAAAATGAAATCTCAAGTTAATGTTATAAGGAAATAACAATTACTCACAAACTTTTCTATCGACCTTTTTCTTCCTTGTCATCCTATTTTATGTGTTGAATGGGTTCCATTTAGTTTTCTTTTCTGCAAGAAAATACTTAAAAATTAATATTTAATGATAAATTATTTTTTAATATGTACCTAATAGAAAAATTCAATGATTTCATACATTTGAAGCTTGTTGTTGTTGAGATGGCTCCTCTTGAAATCCAATTATGTCCATTTCTTTGACCATCTCCTTATACATTTTTTTGGACATTCCTACTGGCATATTTCAGATATCATCTCATTGATCCTTTGGTATTTTCATAATCTTCCTGAAAAAACGGTAACATGCAGACAATAAACTATTTTTATATTGATATATGAAAATTAAATATAACAAAATTGATATTAATGAAGGAATGCTTTGTAGTAATATATGCATATTCTATAATTAAAGCATTTTTAGGAATACTTTTTTTTAATGATTTTTTTTGTTATTGTACATGTTTTTTTTTATTGCAACTCTGACAGGTCTTATTGATCATTGCTCTGGAAATGCTTCATGTAGTTTAGATATAACTTAGTTCTTGGAATCGGTGGATTGATTTTTGTATTGTAAGTGGAAAGTACATATATATGTTTGTTCCACTACATCCCTCATGGTTTTGTAAAATTTCCCCCCCTTTCATTAGCCTCCAGTGCCACTCCATATGAGCTAAGGACCAATTCATCATCATTTACATCTTCTATATTTTATATTTTCTTAGGACAACACTCTGCTCCTTCGTTGTTTGTCCCTGTAGAAGATTAAACATATTTGAATTAATATATTGTTTAAAACATGTTATCTAATATTCTTAACTATATTATTAAAGAATATTAAAAAAAGAACTCATATTGAATAGTATTTTTTTCATTCACATGATTGATCCTTTTGCAATTTTTCCATCAAACTTTTACACTCTTATGCACTTATATCACAAAGAATATTATCGAGATTCCTCATTTTGTGGCTCTTCATGACACACACTAACCAATACATATTAGTTAAACTTACGTATAGTTCAAACATATTAAATTTGTATATATTTTACAAAGAACTTGCCTTTTTTTCTTTTTTCGATGTGTTATCACTATGCCGATCATAATTTTTGTTACTTGAAGTATTATTACACATTTTTTTATAAATATACAATATGTACCATTCAATATGTTGGATTACTGNCCCCCTTTCATTAGCCTCTGGTGCCACTCCATATGAGCTAAGGACCAATTCATCATCATTTACATCTTCTATATTTTATATTTTCTTAGAACAACACTCCGCTCCTTCGTTGTTTGTCCCTGTAGAAGATTAAACATATGTGAATTAATATATTGTTTAAAACATGTTATCTAATATTCTTAACTATATTATTAATGAATATTCAAAAAAGAACTCATATTGAATAGTATTTTTTTCATTCACATGATTGATCCTTTTGCAATTTTTCCATCAAACTTTTACGCTCTTATGCAGTTATATCACAAAGAATATTATTGAGATTCCTCATTTTTTGGCTCTTCATGACACACACTAACCAATACATATTAGTTAAACTTACATATAGTTCAAACATATTAAATTTGTATATATTTTACAAAGAACTTGCCTTTTTTTCTTTTTTTCGATGTACTATCACTATGTTGATCATAATTTTTGTTACTTGAAGTATTATTACACATTTGTTTATAAATATACAATATGTACCATTCAATATGTTGGATTACTAAGGGGGGGGGTGTGAATCAATAATGAGTAATTTATACTACCTATTAATCCTTTTAATCACAAAATATATTCCTTTAACTTATTCAACAATGTTCATCAACTCATCATTAATATGTTATTTCATCATATAACCTTAACATCCATAAGTGCATAAAAAACATTAATAGACACATCCACACAATGCACATTACACTAGTAGTTTACGTGGAAACCCAATGGGAGAGAAAACCACAAAACAATTTTCTTATATGTCTTTAATAATTGTATTCAAGGAAGCACAAACTTCCAATTCTCCAACTCCAACCCCCTAGTTTCTCAGGATACAACTTGAGGGAAGCTCTAATGCTCCAATTTTCTTCCTACAACCAGAACGACACTACAACCCATCGATGTTCTCCGACTACAAAAGAAAGGTAGCTACAACCACCTATCATTGCCTCGTCTAGTTGCCCTGAAATATAAGTGTCGAATAAATGATGAGACCACTTCCATAATGTCACTCTGAGATAGGAAATGACAATAACTAACCATTACATAGGAACCTAGAGAAAAATAATGAAAATACCAACAACAATAGACATTGACCAACATCAGAAAAAACCTGACAATCGTGATAATAGCATTAACCCTTTCTCTTTGCATATTTTTTTATTTATACTTGTGCACCTTTGACAAAGTCGAATGACTAAATTAAATCCATTTATGTCCACACTTGTTATTTCTTTGATCCACCCTTGGTATTTCATTTTCCACCGCTTTCGAAGATTCCATATTTTGTGACATGCATTTTATTTTTTCTGTCACTTAGTCATCCTTATAAGTTTATCAAAAAGGAAGGACCCAACACCAATCATGATTTTTCATCCCACCAAATTCGCCTTTCTTCGTTAAGATATTCTTTATGTTTGAAGAAAATCTAGTGGGAAATTTAATTTTTCGAAAGGCCTCTTTTACAAAACTACTTTCCTGATATGTAAATAACCATGGAAGACTATTTTGGTGTCCATTGTTATTTGAATATACCACTATAAACATGTACCAACCTATTCCAACACCTGTAACCAACTAGTACATGTTCTCAGCCTGTACCAATAGAAATCAACATGTACGCAATATGTTTATATTGTAACTCATGTATGTACGTGCCCTGTCTATACTACATCCCACGTATGTATGTGTCTTGTCTATATTGCAACCTGTGTATGGATTTTGATGGCTAGAATTCTCAATTTTCTGAAACTTAGACCGTTTTTTGCCTCTATCACATTAACCTGTAACCTATCCCAACCTATACCAATCAACTTGTATTATCAACCATGTACATCAATCACACACACAACCTATACCATCACAAGTGTATCAACTATGCACATCATAATACCTCATAACCATCACCAAGATGAAGATGTGATTTTACTAAGATATCATGATATTTATGCCACATCATCCATATACCATGTGTCAAACAATACTACTATAAAGTGCCTCTAAATGTGTACCAAATATGTACCAATCATGTGTCACCAATACTACTAACAAGTGCCTCTAACAATGCACCACACATGTACCAATCATGTATCAACAAGTCAAACTATGACTCATGAAGATGTACCAACATCACCACACCATGCACGTCATGTATGTTCCAACTCATCGAAAACATTTCCCAACATGTATTTCAAGCATATAGAAAAGATATATACCAATACAACCAAAAGAAATCCTCTATCAATACATCACACAATACCTGATCCAAATACCATAAACCCTTACATCAAACCATGTGCCAAAACCTCATTGTTATGTAGCCTCAAGTGTGTACAAATCATATATTCGGGCCACTAACACAATGCCCTCACAATGTACCATAAGATCCACGAATAACACTCACTAATGTACCAACCATGTACTACAATAGATCTGCCTCAAACTAACCAACAACTTCACTAACACATCACAATCAAAAACCCTCAACCATGTACCAAGGAGTACTAGTTATGTCTCAACACTTGAACCAACAAGATGTACCAATGAATATTGCCAACATACAAGTGTTGTATTTCTGTATATCCTTCTCATACCTCATATGCCATACAACCAACAACCTCTCTAGGGAAAACCCTTAATCTCCCATAACCATATCTCATGAAGACAACAATATCCAACTACTGATTAGAATGTGACATACCTTTTGAATATGTAGATAGATATATTGTACCTGATCACTATAGACTTTCCTGGGATATTTCTTTCAAACTCTAAGAACCTGACACCCTCAACACTCAAGATTTCATGTATTTTTCCCACATGTACATGCCCTATTTTACTGTCAGCCCGTGTATGTATGCACCCTGTTATACTTCCAAATTGTGTGCATACGTGCCCTTCTCCACTGCATCCCTTGTACACCTCAAAAACTAGGGTTTTTCAGTATTTTTGTAGTTCTGAAACTTTCATCATCAACCCTCCTTTACAACCTTAGACTTGTGTAATTTGATGTATCAATGTGTACCTGTAATACACCTTTCACAAAATAGATATTCAATTATATTCAAATAGGTAGGGTAGGTGCTAATGGGAGAGCATTTCTCTCTTATTTATACTTCCATGTAGCTTCCTCAATGGGTTACCGTCTAACCAACTTAACACAAATTCCTTATTCTATGGCTAACACACTTCTAACCACTCTTCCACTTACAACCACTTTATTATTTAAATAATTTCTCTTTGCGTCCACTTTGACTAATTTATTATTTAAATAATTTCTCTTTACTCATAACCTCTTGTTACAACTAATTTTTCTATAAGTATTCAATTCATAACTTATTTTCTCTTAACTAACTTCTTGGTGCAACCACTTTATTATTTAATTTATTTATTGGTCAACCACTTTGACTATTCAATCTTCTCATCACAACTACTTTACCATAATTACCAAAACCACAACTTCTTGTTGCAACTAATTTATTTTTAATTATTTTCTTAATGAAACAACTATACCCATGATTAACTCCTAGTTACCATCAATTTTACTAATAAACTTCTTCTACGAGCTTCCAGAATAATTGACTTCTTTGAGCTTCTATATAATTCATGAGGGTTTTGCAACTTCACAAGGCCATAATATCCGTGAGGAGTTATGTGACGTTCCGCATATCACTGGAAATGACAGGACATGTATTATCCATATAGAATATTCTTACATGAAAATATATTAATATTCATACCATTATACATCAAATAAACTTAAGTCCCTTAACCATACTATTGGGGCTACTGATATTTGCTACCGGACTTCTCCAAGGGTTCACATCAATATCTAAGTGTTGAAATCAATCTACAATATCACTCTCCAAGGGTTGACATCAATCAAAACCAAATGTCCATCAACCTAAGCCAATTGTCTGACAATCTACCCCTTTGGAATTAATGGCAACACCAACATTGATGGAAACACTTAGTCATGATAACATTCATGCTCATACTCCTTATCAATGTTTCTATCTCTCCCCTTTGACATCAATAGAAAAGGGTATATCCTTTTGGGGTTGCTCCGCCTGACTGAAATCTCCTTGGGGCTCCTCCCCCTATATAAATTCATTTGATCTTTCTCTATGTCTCTAAGCCTCTGACTATTCTCTCTCCCTACATTTGAATAATATCTTCCCCTTTGAAAAAATGGTATCACTCTGATGCAACAATGAATTCATATCTCTCATGCGTTCCATGTGACCATCTCTCTATCAATGTTATATTGAAACCTGCATAGGAGAGATATCTAAAGCAAGTACAAAAAAAATTTCTCAAAAAGGGAAGAGGGATTCAATATGGAAGAATGAGAAAATATATGCACGAATGAGTGGAATACACTGATATATAGGACATACCATTCCATGATAGAAGAATGTGTACATGCATAATAACACAATAGTGATTATATAAAATATAAAGTGTAAAAAATAACTAGTCAGTTAACTCTCATTGAACTAGTGTGCCAAAAATAAAAATTTCTCCAACAACCCCCCTTAACATCATTATGGAGTAAAAAATGAGTCCCAGATACCAGGACATATTAGGTACTCACATACAATGAAACTAATGAACAATGAATAAAAAAAAGGAAAGAGGGAAAACCATGTGGGAACAAACCCCGCTCCCCCCCCATCCCCCNACAATCCATCAAAAGAAGAAAAGGAAGTTGTTAGGAAACTATGTTCTTCGCTCCAAGATGATCCTACAAAGTATGAAACTTTTTCTCAGAGAAAGTATTCATGAATATGTAGAAATATTTATGGATCTGATGAATTCCTTTGGAAACTTGTCTAGACTTGTACCTCTCAATCATGTGAACCCATCTGCACCTGAAAATATTCCTTTTTGCTAGAAGTGGAACCAAATGAAAAGTCTAATTCTTTATGAGTGAGTCATAATCCTTCTACATGGCTCCTTTCCATAATCGATTTCCCACAAAATCACTGTAGAGCTGTGACTCATAATATTGAACCATATAGCAATGCATGGGCATCACAAGTTCTGAAGTTAAAAGTACATGAGAAGGATCCTCATGTTGAGATCGAGGACAATCCAATGGATTCCTTGCAAGGAAACCTGCTGCCTAAAGTGTGAATTTTTCCTTCTTGAGCATCTAATGAAGCTTCAACGTTGGCTTCTTATCTGGTTTTACTACCTGCTTATTTCCATGTACAGAATCTAAGTGTATGGAATCATCTCTGATGTCTAAAACTAATGGAAGCATAAGAGTATATGCATGTTCCACTACAAGTGCATGCAAATTACTCTCCTTATGTGTAAGTATAAAATATAAGTTATCGTTAGAAAACTTAGTGAATTTATACAACCTTGACTTGTGATCCACCTCACCAATTGCAATGATGGAATATTCATGCAAATCAATTACTAAAACTGAATCCGATGTAGATTAATGATTTTTACCTTTCTGAGTGATCATATAAAGTGAGAGTAGATTCATAGAAATATTTGGAAAATGTAAAACATTCTCAAAACTATCATTATGGAGTTCCACTCTCCCCTCTCCTACTACTACTACTGGAGTATCATCCACCATGATAATAGGGGGTCTTGAGCATGAACTCAAAGAAGAGAAAACTTCCTCTTTCATTTCCATATGATGGGATGAACCAGAATCTATAATCCATGAATCAGATGAGGAATTAATTGCAACAAGAACATGATGATTACTTTTTTTAGGAGCAAGATCTTCTTCCTTTTTTTTCTTCACTCCCTATGGAATGAAGTTTCCAAGGTTGTTCTGTTGAAGTTCCTATGCCATAAGATCGATCTGTTTCTTCATGAATGTGGATTCTTCATGATTTGGTTTATTACAGTAAGTGCACTTCTTTCCCTTCCTCTTCTTCTTCGAATCTGAAGATTCTTTGGAACCTGAAGAATCGTTAAAGGGTTTGGAATATCCCTCCTTCTCGTTTTGTTTGGATGATCATTTTCCATCATGCATGGTAAGTGAATGTGATTTGAGATCCTTGATTAAGACCATCTAAATGAATTTTTCCTGCTCATGTGTGAGAGAATCAATTAATTTATCCATGGTAGGCATCTTCCAATTTGTTCCCATGAGATACCTTCCTGAATGGAAAGTGGAAACATAGACAACATATTTTGGTCCTAGCTTGGCCAATATTGTTAGAATAAGTTGGTCCGCTTGTTTAGACTTATCAATACCACAAAATGTTAAGATCAATATAAAATATTTAAACTTAGTAAATAAATCATGTATATTATCAAAACTTTTAGGATACAAAGTATTCAACTCTACCTAAAGCATATGACCTCTCATCTCATCCTACTTTTCAAACAAACTTTCCAAGGTATTCCAGATCACATTTGAAGTCTTTCATGCACTAACACGAAACCATAAATCAGTTGAAATCAATTCAGGAAGAAGTCTTGTGGCTTTATTCTTTCGGTTCACGCATCTCATCTTCTCAATTGTTGATGTAGGTTATGTTTTTGTCCCCATCATCAAGTTTTACAACCCTTTCCTTCTGAGTTGGAATTATTACTTAGGATTCCAAGAAAAATAATTGTATGGTGTAAGGATTAACACCAATTTTGACTATATAATAGGTTTCATATCCATCTCTCCCACTTTTTGTAAGAACCCATAAAAATTTACTCTCAATCTGTAAGTGAAAAACTAAGAAATCACTGCAGAAAGGGCACTTTAAGTGAAAATTTGTATCAGTTTCAGGAGATGATATTTCGACTTACTTTTTGAGAAAACGGTGAGGAATCGTGCCTAACGATTGAAAACCCACTTGCATAATGGGTCTATTAACTTCTTAAGTGATATGTTTCCTCAGAAAGTTAATATTTTGGGAGAAATCATTGTAGAATGGTACAAGCATGTATTCGTATCATTTTCAGGAGGCAATCTTCTGGCTTACTTTATGAGAAAGCAATGAGGAATATATTCAAATAGTTGAAAATCCACTTGAAGAATGGGCTCATTTACTTCTCACGCAAGTCATTTCCTCAAAACGTTAATATTTTGGGAGAAATCACTGCAGAAAGGTAGAACCACAGATTCATATTAGTTTCATAAGGTGATATTTCGGCTTACATTTTGAGAAAACAGTGAAGAATCTCGCCAAATGGTGGAAAACACACTTGAAGAATGGGTCGATTTACTTCTCTTTCAATTTGTTTCTAATATTTTGGGATAAGTCACAGCCAAAAGGTATGACCACTGTTTTTTCCCATCAAAACTTTGATTTTCCTTATTATTTGGATTGTCTAGCTTTCTCCAAGCAATGTAGCTCTGATACCGTGTCAATGTTTCATTGAAATTTTCATAGGAGATCTAGGTAAAGCAAGTACAAACAAATCTTATCAAGAAAGGAAGAGAGATTCAATATGGAAGAATGAGAAATAGGGATGATTTTAAGGATGGAAAATTATTTTAAAATGTAGAAACCTTGACGAATATTACTAATCCTTCATGTGTCAGCTATAAATTTTTGGTGATATTTTTTTAAAATTATTCAAATTTATAAGTATTTTATATAGTTTTTATAAAATTTTGGCGATTTTTAAGGTAAAATAATTTTATCCTATAGAATTTGGGCGAATCATTTTTAAAATAACGAATCTCGTTTTTGGAAAAACCATGGAAAATTAGCCCATGAGCGAAATTTAGCCCCTAAAATCATCCATTGAGAAAATATATTCACACTACTCCAATGAGATGATTATTGATACATAGATGATGATCAATATGATACAATGAATGAGTGGAATACGCTCATATATAGGACATAACATTCCATAATATCATAATGCATGCATGCATAATAGCATAATAGTGATGATCTAGAATAGAAAGTTTAAAATAGAACTATTCAATTAGTTCCCACTGAACTAGTGTGCCAAAAATAGAAATTTCTCCAACACACTCCCTCTGGAATCATGCCTTTGATCTCTCTCTCCAAGAATCTAATTCTTTATCCATGCATCTGGGAAATATATTCTACTGGAATCATACTGTTGTTATTACCTATATTTCTGATAACTTCTCTGAATGGTCTTTCTACCTATCTTTCTTCTTATGTTTCTCTCCCTAGACTTATATGCAAGATATCGTGTAGGTGATATGTAGGGCTTATTATAACTATTTCCTTTTGATTTTTTTGTCCATTGGTGATTCCTTGTGTAATCAATTGACATCTATGAAAAACATTCAATAATAAGAAATTTAAGTATTCTTGTGTCATTATCATCCATTATGATAATGTTGCTTTATCTCTGAACCACTCTCTGAACCAATCTCTAAATTCATGCTCTCATCCACTATCATATATTTTTCCAAACCTGCTTAGAATCTTACGAATCCATCTCTTTCCATACTTTCCACTACTATGCTACTCAACTATCCACAATGTTGACCCATTTATCATTTTACTATCATGAATTCTTTGTTGTTGCAACTGATCATCAAATGTCAAATGTGTACATTGATCTTCTCTATATATAATCCAAACTCTGCATGTCTGGAAAAACCTGGGTTGAAGATATCTTTGTCTAAATACAGTCATATACTTCTTCCTGTGTAATTTTTTCAACCAATCAATATTTCATATTGTACTTCTGTTATTGAACACACTTGAAACTACTCGAAAGATAAATATTTGATCTGTAGAGATGTTATCTAGACTCCCCCTATTCACCATACATATTTGTTGGGAGTATCCAAGCCGGATGGCTCAGAAAAGTGTATGCTCGAATGCAGATTCATCATCATCTTAGTTGGTAGGCTCAACATCTTTTTGAACTATGACTTCTTTCTTTTTGTCTGTGGATTCATCTTGCACTACAATACTTGAATGTACAATCTATTGAACCCTCTCCTTATTTACACATCCTTCCTTTCTTTCATTTCTTTTCAAAACATTTATGTATCTAACATCTTCATTTTTCTTTGTAGATTTGTCTTCATCTTGTGTTATTACCAATCTTGTGATTTATGGGGCATGGTCTTTGTTTACATGTTCTTCTTGTTTTCTTATACATGCTTTCTTGTATTAGATATTAGTGTTCTCTTTCATGGAAGTATCGATCATGCTTCTAAAATCACAAGCTATGTATCCATAGTTATGACATTTCTAACATTCAATGTTGTGTGGGGCCACATAAGCATTTCTTGCTTGAACATTTCTTCCATAAGCCCTGCAATATGCAACCTTATGTCCAAAGTTAGTACAATAAAAACAATGACCATAAAAGAAATTTACATACTTGGGAGTGAATTCTTGCATTGGTTGATCATGATTGAATCTTCTTTGTGGCTTGAATGTGAAGGGTCTTCTTGAAGATGTATCTTTATCAGTTTTCTTAGATTGTGGTTGAACATGATTCCTTCCTTTGAGTAATTCTGCATAACTTTTTCTCTTTTCTTCACTCTTATTTTTTGGCAAACTAGAATGATTCTCTTCATTCTCTACTGTTGATGTGGATGTTTCTGTCTCTACAATGTTCTTGATGATATTTACCACTTTGAATTTCAATGTGACAACTTCTTCTTCAAGCTTCTCAACCTTTTCTTCATTCTTAATTATCTTAGAATTCATGACTTATTTTGTTCTCTTTTCTTCTTTGAGTTGGATTTTAAATGTAATTGTTTATTCTTCGAGTCTTCTCTTTGCTTGACCAAACTCTTCCTCAAGATGGTTTAGGTTATCTGTTCTTTCCTTGAGATGATATGTCAATATCTTTTCTCTGTTTTCTTCTTCTTATCTTTGTGCTTCTATGTTGACTTCCAAACACTGCTTTTTATATTCTAGAGTTTCTTCAATTCTTCTGGCCTCTTCTAGATGAGCTCTTAAATTATTGATGACCTACTGAGCTTCTTCGGAACCTTGAATACTTTTTTTTTTCTTCATCAGTTGTTTCTTAAGTGACTTGTTTTCTTCAATTTTTTATTTAGTTCATCTAAATCACTTATTGGTTCTTCTTGATAATTGTCTTATATTTAAATTGGATTTTATGTCTCATTATCTTTAGGGCATTCAATTTCCAGATGTCAGTGTTTTTCATAATTAAAGAAAAACAACATACTTATTTTTATTCTGTACTCTTCTTATTTTGAATCTGTCTGATATGATGAACATATTTTCTCTTGATCTGTTCCTACATCTTCTTTGACATTATATGAATTTTTTATGGGTCAAGAATAAATATTATGTAACTTATCCCAAATTTATTTAGCTGACAAATATTTACCAACGTTTTCTCTTACTAGATCAGGTAATCCTTCCCAGATTAAATCCATTGCTATTTTGTTATTCTTATTCAATTCCTTCTTGGTTGTAGTCCTTGATTTATTTGTAGCTTTATATCCTGTCATAATTGAATACCAAATATCATATCCCTATTCCTCTAAAAATGTTTTCATTCTTTTTCTCCACATCTCACACTTCAGACCATTATGACCATCAAACTGTGGTATTCCATTTCTATACAAATTGTTTCTCTCCATCATCTTCCTTCTGTATGTCTTTAAGAAGTACATTCAAGGAAGAACCATCTTCTAATTCTCTAGCTCCAACTAGAAGGAGGCTACAACCCCCTATATTCTCATACTACAACCTGAGGGAAGCTCCAACTCCCCAATTCTCTGACTAAAACCAGAATTAAGCTACAACCCCCTATGTTCTTCGGATACAACTAGAAGGTGGATACAACCACCTATCATTGTCTCATCCTGTCACCCTGAAACATAAGTGTCAAATAAATTATGAGAACATTGTCGCAATGCTACTGTGATATATACAACTGTAAACCTATACCAACATTTTCCATCACTTGTAACCAACCTGTTCCACTATCATGTAACCAGACAGTACATGGTCTCATCCTGTACCAATATAAATAAATAGTTATGCGACTTGTTTGTATTGCAGCTTGTGTATTTACATGCCATGTCTATACTATATCCCATGTACTTATGCGGCCTATCTATACTACAACTTGTCTATGCCTTCTGAGGGCTAGGATTCTCACTTTTCTGAAACTCAGACCTTTTTCTGCCTCTGTCACATCAACCTGTAACATGTCCCAACCAACTTGTACTATCAACAATGTACATCAATGACACTCACTCATGTACCATCCATGTACTACAATAGATCTACCTCAAACTAGCCAACAACTTCACTACCACATCATAATAAAAAACCCTCAACCATATACCAAGGAATACTAGCTACGTCTCAACACTTCAACCAACAAGAGGTACTAATGAATATTACCAACATACAATTGTTGTATTTTTATAGATCTA
The DNA here is from genome assembly GCA_010110895.2 of Picea sitchensis. Lineage (NCBI taxonomy): Eukaryota > Viridiplantae > Streptophyta > Pinopsida > Pinales > Pinaceae > Picea > Picea sitchensis. The sequence goes on along the minus strand of SNQJ01S0044596.1, from coordinate 78,806 downwards.
GCTCATAAAACAGATGCGATACAACCAACATTCTCTTTAGGGAAAACACTCAATATCCCATAACCATATCTCATGAAGACAAGAATATCAAACTACTCATTAGAATGTGACATACCTTTTGAATCTTAGATAGATTTGTTGTACCTGATCATTGTATACTTTTGTGGGAGATTTCTCTCAGAATCTAAGAACCATACACCCTCATCACTCAAGCTTTCATGGATTTTTCCCACATGTACATGCCATGTTATACTACCATCCCACGTATGTACACTCACCATTATACTTCCAGTCTATGTACGTATGCACCCTTCTCCATTGCAGATCACGTACACCTCAAAAACTAGGGTTTTTTTTAGTATTTCTACAATTCTTAATCTTTCACCATCAACCCTCCTTCACTACCTCAGACTTGTGTAACTTGATCTATCAATGCATACATTCGATAGACCTTTCACAAAATAGATATTCAATGATATTCAAATAGGTTGGGTAGGTGCTAATGGGAGAGCCTTTCTCTCTTATTTATACTTCCATGTATCTTCCTTAAGGGGTTACCTTCTAACTAACTTAATCCAACATCCTTCTTCTAGAGCTAACCTAGTTCTAACCACTTGTGCACTTATAACCACTTTCTTATTTAAATAATTCTCTTTGCAACCACTTTGACTACTTTATTATTTAAATAATTTCTCTTTACTCACAGCCTCTTGTTGCAACTAACTTTTCTATAATTAATTAATTCATGACTACTTTTCCCTTAACTAACTTGTTGTTGCAACCACTTTATTCGGTCAACCACTTTGATTATTAAATTTTCTCATCGCAACTACTTTACCATAATTACCAAACTCACAACTTCTTGTTGCAACTAATTTATTTTTAATTATTTTCTCAATGCAACAACTATACCTATGATTAACTCCTAGTTACCATCAATCTTACTCTTACACTTCTTCTAGGAGCTTCTATAATAATTGACTTCTTTGACCTTCTATATAATTCATAAGGGTTTTCCAACTTCACAAGACCATAACTCTCTATCCGTGAGGAGTTATGTGGTGTTCCACATATCATCGGAAATGGCATGACATGTACTATCCATATAGAATAGTCTTATATGTAGATATATTAATATTCATACCATTATACATAAAAAAAAATGTAATTCCCTTAACCATATTGTTGGGGCTACCTATATTTGCTACCGGACTTGTCTAAAGGTTGACATAAATATCTAAGGGTTGACATCAATCTACAATATCACTCTCCAAGGGTTGACATATATGACAACCAACAATCAAAAAAAAAAATCCATCAACCTAATCCAACTGTTTGACACAATACAAAAGCTATTAAATATATTTTATAAATAAATCACATAATTTTTAGCTAAAACAAAAATAAATGTCCTTTTTGGTGCATTGTAATAATATGAACGCACTGATGCATTTGATATAGGAAATGCACCGACGGGAAATTGTTTTTTGAAAAATAATTTAAATTACAATGATGTGATATGTATTGATAACTACATTGCGACTAGAGTAAAAAATGAAAAGCAAAATACCATCGATGAAAAAAAAACCGAAAAAATTTACACATCAATGAATGAAAAAAATTAAAAATTATGTTACAACATTTTTAGTGTGCTTTATCATTAAGTGCATCGGTGTGTTATAATCAAATAGGCACACTGATAACAAAAAAACATTATCTTTTAAACGTGAAAGGGTCAAGAGGGTTTTGATCCAATTCAATAAGTGGTCTCCTTGCATCACAGGCCAAACGCCTTATCTATAGAAACACAAACCCATTAAATATAAAATTCCTAAAATTAAAATCCCTAATTGTGAAGTGATAGAGGGAGTTAAACCCTAAGGTGAAATTTTGTAGTCACATAAGCAAGAAGAAGAAATGGTTTAAGGTAAGTATGAAATTTTGTTATCTTTTTCAGAATAATTTTTTTGCTCCAAAACAGTTTTGAGTGAATCAGCATACCCTTAAAATTCCGATCTTCTGAATAATTCTACTATCTCATAGTATTCTACTACTCCACAGTACTCCCCGATACGTCTCTCTTGCAAATCTCTCCCCTGTAAATTTTGGAAAAATAATGAAATAGTGAATAGCTTCTTACTATTTAAAGGACTTTATGAAATTAGATTTTCAAAAAGTAAATTCCCGCTCATTTTTCAGTTCTAAAAGAACAAATTCGCATTTTATTTTAAGTTTTTTGAAACACCTTTGTGTCTATTAATATAAAGCACTGGTGTGTTCATTTCTTAAATACACTAGTGTGATAAATATTTTGGGAGCACCGATATCATATAATTATTCTTTTATTTGAAATCTTGATCATCGATGTGGTTAGTAATTAAATGCCTTAATGCTTTACATTGTTACATACAAACTGGTGCATTTGATTTAATCAAGTGCACCGTTATGCTTTAAAAATTATCTGAATTTATTTTTTCACATAAAATAGTATATTCATCTTAAATTGTGTTTCAAGATGCATTCACATGACTTGCAGTACTTCATAGTATACATTTAACTCTTCAAGTCGCATTATTCTTAAATATTTATTGTTAATTTCTCTCAAAGGTGTGGAGAAATTTTTTTAATATAAAATGGTCGATTCTTCAAATTCCAGCATGTTCCATATTTCTCAAAGTCCATCGCAGAGTTCTCCCTTTCCATCTCTAGTAAGTTCATATTTTATTTATAGTTCGATTATTGTAACATCCCGCTCTGGCGCACTGAGAAAACTTATTCTTTGAGGACACTTGCTCGCAAGTGATCTGGACTTTTATGATGTTAAACCATTTATACTTGATTATGATGCGTTATGATAGACGACATGAGGTTTTACTATTTGATGTAGACAGGTGCTATTGACTCAGTTTTATTGAGTGTGCAAGGTTTTGGACCTTGATGATGCGGAGGCATCGGTGGAACCCCCTTGGACTCCGGATTGAGTCAGGGAGTGTGCTATTGAATTGATTTATTTACTGTGATATTTCATTTCATTTGATGATATGATGTTGACATTTCTGACATGATTGTTGATGATGCAGGCTGACGATAGCTTTCCGACCAATGGAGTAAAGGGGCCACACATGATTTCCAGAGAGGTTGAGGGAGAGGGGTGGACAGCATCCCTGCCACCGCCTACTAGCACTCCTGTCGTGGCTCGAACTGTAGGTTAACGATTACCTAGTTCGAGAGGATCCACAATGTCGTGAGGGCAGACTACAATAGTCGCTCACGATGATTCTAAGGGGCGCGCAATAAGGCGGGGGCCTTATTCCTTAGAGCCCTTAGTCTCCCACAAGT
>SNQJ01S0044596.1:55507-65776 GCA_010110895.2 Picea sitchensis | reverse complement strand
ATTATAACATATATGGTCCAGTTGATGAGATAATCATATCTACACCAATAGTGGAGGCTTGGTCTGTAGTAGAAAAGAATGGATGGTCAGAAGGAAGTGGTTGGTTGACTCTCTAATTAGAAATAGGTGTTGGAGGAATAGTTGTTGACGTCTCATGATTTGGATGAGGTGAAGGAGTATGAGGAGGATGTGGAGAAGGATCATAGCCACCCTCATCAATAGATGGGGTACTAGACGAATGAGTACTAGAAGAAGAGTGTGTATCATTGGGATCCCTCCTCACTGCCAGTAACCTAGTATCTTTGATCATATGACACATAATATGCATCATATATCATGACATATCCCTCTAAATATCCAAGAAAATCAGATCTTCCCTGATGTCTTGCATGAGCACAAGGTAGATTCCCACCTCATCCAAAAGTGCACAGAGTCAGTCGCTCAAATCCAACCTGAATATAGTATCTAGCCTATGGTGGTTGTCACTGGGTATATGCACCCAATGATCCTAACCCACCATGGCCCCATGCATCATCTTTTCATTGTTATCTAGTGGGGGAGGAGGAATGTCCCCAATGAATGTGCCAATATTTGCAAAAATATATAGTACACAACAATAATTACACAGTTTCATTAAAAAAATTAATAGAACAAGTTAAAGAACGCATTAGAATTAATTTTATTCTAATTAAGTAAGACAAAAAAATGAAACTAGATTAATTTTAATTAAACACTAATATTACCTCTAGCATATGGTGGCCCATCTAGTGTGAAGAGGATTTTCAGAAATCCTCGCCAATCCAACCCCATGTAAGGACAAAACATCATCATGAACATGTGATCAACCTTACTGGCTAGTAGCCCCAGTGCATCAGTGGAAATCCTAGTCGAAAACTCCAGCTGAACCCTCTTGGGAATCATCTCGCCCCACATGTTCATCCACACCTAAGTCATTGGACTAAAAGACTGATAGACAAAAGTAGGCCTCGTCGCTAGAAACCCCTCAAAAAATAAACAAAACAACTCTGAAGAAAAAGGGAAGTTCTCCCTCCCATGTAACATAACATGAAATCTATCTAGAGATATACAAAACTACTGCAAAAAAATGGTATACCATCTAATATATCGTGGCCTCAGTACCAAGGAATAAACATAATACAAAAGAGGACAAATAATGTGTTGTCCATCACTAGTAAATTGTGCAATGGTCGTTATTAAAAGTGAAAGGAACCTAACCTCCTCTAAACCGAAATAAGTGATCTATATCTATTCACCAAACCCCTGAAATTTAGCTAGGGAAATTACATCAACCCCAATAAATATAGAAGAGTGCATGATCTGACTCTCTGTTGCAACACCTACTGGGACATCAAGGAAGTAGGGGAAATCCTCCCCTCTTCTATATATCCCAGTGAAAAATACATATTCTCCTCAGTGGGATGGTACCAATGATCATGGCCAACACAAAATTATTGTTGATGGACATCCCATCGACAGATCAAATCCACCAACAAACTAGAGTGCCCCTAGCCTCCTCATAGTACTTAAGGAGGCATACATTACTCAAGAGTACATGGGTCATTGTAGTAATAGGGAAAGGGTACAAATACCTCTCCCTCTCCCTTGCCTCCCAATCCCATACAATGTTGTACAGTTCAACCCTTTGCTCTTGTTGTGTTGTTATTCTCTCTGTTGACGTATCCTCGTAATTAACATATAGTAAATCTTGTATACATCAATCTTGTACATATAACATACAAAAAATATAGTAAATGAGATTTATTTATAAATACAGGAAAACAAATTCCTTCAAAAAATAAGTAAGTTTCAACATCAGTGTGCCCCAAAAATAGTCAAGCACCACCCACAGTGTGTATATTACTTGTGAGCATTGTTGACTGTGCTCCCTTGTAACATAATGCACTGTATGAAATTTTTTGTTTTATTTTATGGGGTGCATTGTATAACCTTACTGCATCAATACGTGAAGTTTATACGACACACCACCTAAAATAATAAAAACTTAAAATATTAAAGCACCGTAAAATGTTTTTTTTTAAATTGTTTTTACAGTGCCTATCATTTTCTCAACATGAGTTGGTGCTTTGTATGACAGGCGATGCACCACACCACTAATTTTTTAAAAATTGATAATTATTGTACTTTGGAATTTATGCTCTAATTTTTTATGGCTCCACATTGTGTAATCATTTAACGCACTGGTGCATATATTTACCAATGCACCACATAAAATAATATATATGATTTATGTAGTGCATGTTCTAATGTAATGCCCAAGTGCATTAACATTAATTAGATGCACCGCCAAAAATTAGCTATATTATTTTATACAGTGCATCTATAAACTTACACCTCGGTGTGTTAATGTTTACAAATGCACCGCCATAAGAAAATTGACAATGTTTTTCAGTGCACCCTGTAAATTTTTAGGGTGTACTGAATTTTACGATGATGTGTTGTGTAAGAATTAATGCAACAGTGCGTATATTTACCAATGAGCCGCATAAAATAATATATATGATTTATGTGGTGCATCTTCTAATGTAATTCCTGGGTGTGTTAACATTATTTAGACACACCGCAAAAAATTAGCTATATTATTTTATGCAGTGCGTTGGTAAATGTACACCCCAGTGTGTTAATGTTTACAAACACAACACCATAAAAAAATGACAATATTTTTTGGTGCACCCTATAAATTTATAGGGTGCACCTACTACGGTGCGAGCCGAATGAATTGAATGCACCATGCAGAATTTTTTTTTTTTTTTTTTTTCTGCATGGTGCTTCAATTAAATTTTTAATTTTAANAAGAGTTTAAGTTATAAAGAAACAAAGAAATTACCTGTACATTTTCTTGTCGGGAAGGCATGGTTGCCAAATAGTCCAAAACACCAAATTTTCCCACCATTTGGAAAAATTTCAAAGCCACGCACTGAGCAACAGACAAAAGGAAGGCAAGCAACAAAAGCACTGATGACATGACATTTCAGAGTGGAAAATGTTCCATTGATTCTTGAGAACTATACAACACTAAAAATGGTAAAAATGAATTTTTACCGCTGGTAATTTTTTTTATTTAACCTTGTTAAGGTGAGCTCGATTGTTAGATGCACCAATGCGTATGTATTTACCTAGCACACCAGGGTATATATATTTTAAAAATAACCCTGCCATGGTGCATTATTTTCTAGAGCAACTTTGAGCACCGGTGCGTTCTTATTTAAGGAGCCCACCACAATATATTTTTTAAATAAACCTACCACAGTGTGCCATTTGTTAGAGAACTAGTGCGTTTGTATTTAGATTGCAGACCATAGTACATTTTTTGAAATAGCCCAACCATGATGCACCATTTTGTTAGAGCATCGATGCATCCGTATTTAACGAGCGAACCACAATATATTTTTTTGAAATAACCCTACCATTGTGCACTATGTGTTAGAGCACCGATGTGTCATTTTTATAAATGCACCAGTGCACCTTGTATTTATAAAAGAATCTTGAAAAAACATCTACTAAAACCTCTAGTCACTAGCCTCTACTAGTGTCTTCCCCTATAAATAACTTTTTGGGCTATTTTAATAGGGGCTTTCGCAAAAACCTCTGCTAGAGGGTATTTTCTATGTAGTTTGTCTAGGTAGTAACCCGTGAAGGGGAGAAGATAGGAGAATACTTCGCATATGCTAAAAGCTCAGGTAAAAATCCAATCAAAAAGATAAGAAAGGAACCTCATCGTCCTCCAAATTTTGTTGTTTCTCAGCAAAATCATTTTATGCGCAATGCGCAAAGAGCTATGGGAGAATATAGACCATGCCAGGAGATCTAAAGCATGAATCATAGGTAACTTGAGGAGGATAATATTCTATTTTAAGTATAGAAGGTGACAAAATCTCATATCTGTGAGGAAGTGAAATGCATGACATAGAGGTTGCTGGAAGAATCTCATGTCTGTGAGGAATTGCAGTGTGATGAAAATATCATTGGAGGAGGCTTGCGTGCATAAAGAATTCCATTGCATGACACGATTGTCAATAGAAGAATCTCACAGAGAGAATTATTTGTGATGCGTTGATTAGAAAGAATATGTAGAATAGAGTGGAGAGGAATTGCAACGTGCAACGCACGTAGAAGTATTATAGGACTTGGGTCGCAAGGAAGAATTTGAAGACCATGTAAGTTCTTTATTGCACTATTGTTTATGACTATTGAATGATCTAGAAGATTAAATTAAGTTGACTCACATGTTAGCTACTTGAATTAAATAACAAGGAGTAGAAGCATCTATATCAATTATATTGCCAGAAAGAGTTGTATGTCAATTCAACAAGAAAAAGCACACTAGCAGAAAATTTAAGATGACATCAGAGCTTGGTGGCTATGACATGGAAGGATTCATGTTGGATCTAGGGTTCGACATAAATATTTTGCTGAATAAATCTCAGGAGGTGATGGGTAAATAAAATTTGTTTTGGTAACCCATCCAACTCTGCTTGGCCAATCAATACAAGATCTACCCAATAGGTCGTATAGAGAAAGTAGAAGTAAAAATATGAGTAAAAACAAAGGTTTACTTCGAAGTCATAGAAATTATGGATGAGTCTGATCCATACCATTCCTTGCTTGGCATTAACTGGGCCTTTGATAATAATGTAGTGTTAAACTTGAAGAAGAGGCATATGTCATTTGAAACAAACACCCTACGCATGGTCATCCCATTGGATCCATATGAAGGTGAACAATATAATGAACCAGTGGATAAGCATGAATAGAGTTGAATAATTGAAAATATCTATAAAAATCACTAGGTGTATGGAGTATTATATAAACCCCACCAAATATGGGGAGCTGAGCTATATAAGTGTCAATCCTTATGACATAGAGTGGTCATTTCTTATTCCTATTATTATCCATGTGCTTGATCATTTGCATGTATGGAGCATTCTGGCCTGATGGAAATCCTTGCATCTTACAATGTAACCATCTCAGTGCGATGTGTTGCAATCCGTTGGATCTATAGAGGGATATGGAAATGCAATAAATAATTTCATGTGATGTGTTGAGGGGTATGGGGGTAGTATCTCTTTATTTCGTTCTCTCTTGGTAATTCTACCAGAGTATCTTCCTACAACATTATCCCTTGTGTTTTATGTCCGAGAAAGTATCCTATCATGCATGACTATGGGTTGGAATATATGTGTGTATGTCCCATATCACTGGAAGGGGAGGTGAAATTGATTTCATTGAGTGAATCCTTTTCATGAAATTGAATACCTTCGATGATTTATTGCATGTATAAGTAATATCTCTATATTCGTAATTCATGTATGAATGCCCTCAACCATCGTAATGTGAAGTATAAATTTTATATGCTCATATCTAATGAATTAAGTTTGGTATACTCATATCTAATCAATGGCTTGGGTGATTAATAAGTCAATCAATGTTTGTTTTCTTCTGATCTATGTTTGTGTGGGGACCTTCTCTATGCACCCCCTTCCCTTCTCACCTCTACACTACATATGGGTATGCAAAAGAATATTGCTTTGATTTGCATCTTTTGTAGTGAGTTGGTTGTGTTCCTAGGTGTTAGTGGGTCCTCCATCCCATTGTTGGGATAAAGGCAACATGAGAGAGAGATGCCTGGTGAAGAACCATAGAGGATAGAAAGCATTCATTGGATGTTTAACCCTCCCATAATGTAACGAGAACGTAATTAATGGATAAGGGAGATTTCCTTCATTATATATGTGATTATGTTCTAATGTGTTATGATCATTGTAAAGATGTGTTCTGCAAGAAAGAAGCAGTAAAGAAAAATACACAAAAAATAAAGAATAAAGACCCCCCAAAAAACCCAGGGTGGGCTACACTCAAGACCACAACCAATTTCTCTCAGTGAGAAACAATACCTGCTTGGGATGGATCCCCATGCTCTATCCTCCAGGTTTGAAGACCTTTTGATTCACATTTGGTACTCCCCTGAATGAATTCCTATGCGGGGTTGTGGAACTAATGCTTGGAAAGTGCATCAAAAACTAGCATTTCAAGGTAACTAACAAAGATGAGAATAGAATTTGTATGTAAAAGTAACAATTGATTTGACTTCCCTAATCGAGTGTGAAACCCTTTTCTCCCACTATTGAATTGAAACCTATTATTCCACTTGACAATTAGGTTTTTGATGAATAACGCATGTCTTTCTTAAGACACTCGACTGACATTAAGTCATTATGTTAGCATTAGTATATATAAATCCAAGCCTGAACAACTTCATGGGGAAAATAACTATCTAGTCATAGAAGGAGATAGTCACTATCTACTTTCCTTTATTCGTAGGTGGGTGGTGATATTTTCCAAAAGAATGCTACCTATTTAGTGGCTTTCCCCAAGTGAGGCAGGTGGTAGGTTCGAAATTTCACTCAGTCATGGATGTAAGTTTCATAAGCGAGATAGACGTGATCATGACTTCCGTAAGTGAGACAGATAGGGAAACATACCAGCTAGCCAACCATGACTTCCCTACTACTTTTAGGGAGACATACCAACATGACTTTCATAAGCGAGGGTTCTAACCAAAGAAACTCTATCACTTTCAACTTGACTAACTATTTTGATAATTACATAGATAAAGTTCATTTGAAATTCAAACTTTCCTGACACATATCTTGGGTATTTATGCACTAGGATAGTATTTACTCTAACTTCTTAGCCTCATAGTAACTTGTGAGAGTCTCATACTATTAAAAAACGTATTTATTTACCTTTTTTAGTGACTAGCTGAGGCCAAGGATATAATTAGTGCATAAATCCAAGGAGATAAGTAACTCCATAGATAATTAGATGAAGTGTTTCTTATATTATATTATAAGTTCATATGATGTTGGTAATTATCTAGGCCAAGGCCAAGAAGGTAAGTGAGTCAAGTGCATAAGGATAATAAATCCATAACAACGTTATACTTAAGCTAACGAAATTTCATAGGCATTTCATTCTAGGCACAGTGAATGTAGGTCTTCATTAAATGCCACTTAATGAAGGACCTGGTACATAATTATTGCTCAAATTTATGTATAAGTGTAGTGTATGATTCATTATATTACTAATTGAAAGAATAATTTTCTCCAAACAAGGAACATAATAGACATATTTAAAAATTACCTTCTCGCCTCTTAGTTGATGTAGGACATTTCCCTTTCCTCTTAACCTTGTATTCTTATACACCGATAAAAACAATAGATTCAGATTAAATTTATCCTCTCCAAAGTAAGAATACCAATCAACGTTGTTAGTAAAATGTCTAGAAATAGAACCTTCATGTACTCGATCAATCAAATGTTATCTGCATGTGTAGTCTAATCAATGTTCCTAAATCACTTGTAACTGGAGATTTCACCCAAAAATATATAATGGAATAGAAGCTGGTGATAGAGAGCCTAAGCTCCCTTGATATTCTCGACCAAACAAATCAGTTGGTTTTCCCCATATAGCAGGTTCAAGTTTGCCAGCTAGTGATCCAGTCTAGTCACTTCATTTAGTTATTTTATAGGAAGATGATATTTATAGGAGGATTATATCTACAATGATGGTGAAGTACCAAAAAGCAAGTCGGTTTCACACTCGGGTCCAATCCCCGATGAAGTGGGTTCAATTGATTAAAAATCCTTGTTTGTTAATATTTAAATAATAGTAGACTAGACCCAGGAAGAACAAGATGACAAGTCCAGAGGAGTTCGTCGATGCCATGGATAGGTGGAAAAATAATATTTATGCATTTTCCACTCGTGGATGCATGAGAACAACAAAAGTAGTGTGATGGATTGGATCTGCATTGTGTGATGCCTCACGGTTTGATGGGACAAGGAAGGTGGAGACGTTCCTTATATAGATGGATAAAATTGTTCCCACATGGAAAATACTTCAGGATGTGTATGCAGCGGTTCTGGGGACACCTACTATAATGTACTTAGCCACCCATAGGTCAGGATACACCACTTAATCTTACTGCAACACACCCAACCACCTGCATGTGAGGCATGCTACAGTCCACGGACTCACCTCGCAGTGAGCTATCTCAATTTGAATCACCTCTAACTTAATTAAGAGACATAAAGACTAGATGCGGAAATAAATATTCATTCCACAACATAAACTAAGCCATGCACAACAATAACTAGCAAGCATACATATTCTAAATATTGAATTCAATGATAAATAAATACACATTGGAATAAATCATACACAAGTGAATAACCATAACAGAGAGCACTTATCTTTTCTGAAAACAATACAGCAATTGGTTGCAGACCAAGCAAGTTCCACCCAGTCATAGACATTATTGTTCCCCAATTTTGCAGCAGTGTCACCTCTGAGTCAGGGCTATGAACCTGCAAGGACAGTTCTAAAGTGTCACTTAGCTTCCCAAACCAATCAGCACTCAAGATCTCACAGGATTCTCAACACCCGGAACAATCCAAGTACTAAACTCTCTTCTACCCAGCCTGCATAGCCGAATAGAATGGACCCCCTTCTCTACCACACAATCCCTTAGGTTGTCCATCTCCTTCCACAGCTCTAGTGAAACTGGTCTAGATTCTCCATGTTGGGACTCTCAGGACTCACAGCTATGAGAAAAACTGAGCACAAACCACATCATCTCAAACATGAAGGTTTTGATTCATAGCTAGATTACACCTGCAATATCTACATCCAACAATACCATGACTTCTCTTCAACAGTGTGTTTTCCTTTCCCAAGACAAGACACAAATGAGGAAAGATGAGTGGGTGGTGGAATGAACCAAACTGAGAGTGAAATAAATTTATGAACGAAATGGTAAGGCGGTGTATTGAAAAATGAGCAAGTGAGTGAATGGGAGAAGAGAAACAACCAGCAAAAGAACCAGAATGAGAATGGGAGTGAGAACCCCCAAACAGACTAAGGATGTGTTTATGTAATTCTTATAATTAAGGAACCACTTGGCCTTCCCCCCAAGAAGCTCATGTAACTATTATTCTCCATTAATACAATAATGGGTAAATAAAAAAATATGAAATAAACACTTAGTCCCTCAATCCCCTTCTCTTGTGGAATCATAGACCCCTATAACTCATGTCCTTGTCCATCTAGCAACCAATGATGTATTTATTATTAATATTGATCAAAACATTACATTTCCTAGGCACATTGTCCTCTTAATAATTGTTTAGGCACTCTGTCCTTTCATAACTTAACAAAATACAATATTTAATACGATGTTTAAAACCCAGGGTATTACATCACCTACCCCTTATTTTGGCACTATCCTCAATTCATATACCGAAACAGATATCAAAATCTCAAAAATTATTCAAAACATTGTGGGTACTCTGCTTGCATGGCTTATTTAGGACTGTAGTAGGTCCACGGGACTTTTACCAACTCTATAACTCGATTCTGAATCATTTTGACTTTTCTGTCCAATATTCATGTTGTTTGGACTTGAAAGTATCCCTCTGTCTCTACCTGAATCATATGCCAATCAATAACTGTTGATTAAGGTTGGTTGTCATTGATGTCAACCCTTGAAGAAAACCCTGCAGCACAAAGGTTTGGGTAATGGACCAAAGATTGTTTGATGTAAATATGACTCATTATTATCTTGTCATGGTTGAAAAGAAGTAAATATGGATGAACTCCAAAGTGGTCCCCTTATGGTGAAAGCCCTCACAGGAAGACGCTTTGCGGAGTAAGAGAACCCATGCCTAATTATGGAATAATGAGATGAAGGACAATGAATTTGTCAAGTAAACTATCCTAGATGGATATTTCTTGTCAATCCATTTCTGGTGGTATGTGGAACATCACATAACTCCTCACGGTTAGAGAGTTATGGCCATGAGAAGTTGCAGACCTCAGGTTTGGGTAATGGACCCAAGTTTGTTTGATGGATAATGGTATGAGTAATGATATAATTTAAGATAATACTATTCTATATGGATAGTACATGTCATTCCATTTCTCATGGTATGTGGAATGTCACATAACTCCTCACGATTTGAGAGTTATGGTCTTACAAAGTTGGAGGACCCTCATATGTCATCTAGAAGCCCCAAAAGGTCAAAGAAGTCAAAGTCGTTTAAGAGATTTTAAAAGGTAAATAATAAAGTAAAGTAATGAGTCTATTACAATTCAAAGTGAATACAAAATAAATTATTTCAATAATAAATTTAATTGAGAAATTAGAAGTGGGTTAACCCTAAAATAAGG
>SNQJ01S0044596.1:35522-49728 GCA_010110895.2 Picea sitchensis | reverse complement strand
ATCCAAGATATATGAGAGATATGTGTGAGGATTTGAAGGGATTATATTTTGTAATAAAGGGAAATGGGTTGAGAGAAAAGTGGATCTGTAATTATGAGATGTTTATCTCCTTTTCAAATATCTCATGTATAAAAGAGAGTGCCTTCTCTTCATGAGGAGGAAGAGAATCATTATTATGTAGATTGAGGGGATGAGAATCATTATTATGTAGATTTGGATGAGAATGATTATTATGTAGATTGAAAAGAGGATTCATTATTCTGTAGATTAAGGGAATTGTTATGAGATAGGTTCTTGAGAAGAATTGTTATGATGTATATTGGATTCATGAAGAGACTCCTTTTGTAAACCTACATGTTAAAGATTGATGCAAGTTTGAGTTCAGTGATCTTATGTCTCATAGAAGTTAGCATCTGGTGATATGAAGCTTCCATGTTGGCATCAACAAGGACCACCGATCCATCTTGGTAAGCTTATTGTAAATTGTTAGTGTAGATTTTTATTTCATGTACCTGTTATTTTGATTTCATGTTATTTTGTTTGATTTCACTATTCGAATTTGTTGCAAAGTGTGGTAATTCAAGAACAATTGGATATCCATATTTCACCATACATGAGCTTTAATGGAGCATCCTACATGTTAGTTTAATTGTTTCAGGAGATAGAATCAAAGTTCATCTTTTCTTTTCATGATCCATCAATGAACATGTCCATCACCTGAGCAAGAGATTTTGCTTGTTTATGAGTTTTGTTTTCCATCTTTCGAGTTGTGTGAAGATTGTTATCTTTAAGGGTGTGTTGGTTTCTAAATGGTTTTATTATCTAATCTATACTAAATAGACATAGGAACCTATCTTTTATCGACACATATAGTGCATCAACTCTACTGATTATGAATCCTGGTTGATAATTTATGTTTGGTAATATATTATGCATATAATTGCACCAACAAATATGTTTCATGTGCTCCTACCAAGTTATGTTGAAGATAAGGATGTCATTCGGATATATCGCCACAAAATAGTTGGTGAAGGGTCTCAATACATCATCCATCAACCTCATGAAAGTTGTTGGTGCATTTGTTAGGCCAAAGGGCTTGACCAACCATTCGAGGAGACCTTCTTTATATTTTAAAGTTGTCTTCCATACATCAGTCGATTCGATGGGAACCTGGTGGTAGCCAGACTTTTGGTCAATCTTGTTGAAGAACTTGGCCCCCTTAACCTGGTTAAGAAGGTCATCAATTCAGAGAATTGGGTATCGGTTCCTGACTGCGATTTTGTTTAATGCTCTGTAATCAATGCAGAGATGCCAGTTCTTGTATTTCTTCTTCTCCAGTACAATCATACTTCCAAAAGGGGAGGAGTTGGGTCTGATGTGCCTCTTTTGAAGAAGCTCTTGGATCTGATGCTTGATTTCATCATTTTCCGTTAGCAAGCAATGATAAATAGGTACATTAGGCAAAGGTGCAAAGAGGGTTAGATCAATTGGATTCTTGAATTGGAAGTGCATCAGTACCCCGGTGGGTGAGGAGAATATGTCTCTGTACTCTTCCACGGTTCCACCCACTTGCTTTTGATGCAAAGAGAGGCTTTGTGTAGAGGTCACGAATGTGGTGGCGACCTTATTATTACTGTGAGAATGGATCAAAAAGAATATGAACTTCCCAGTCTTTTAAATGACCTTACTGCATTGCTTAGAAAATATTGAAGAAATAGTGGTAGGCGGTGCTACCTTTGATATCCTGTACAACTGTCTACCCAAAGTAAAATAACACTGCAGGGTCTAAACTCATACAAAACATGTCACTTCCACAAATATGGTTTTCCTAAAAGAACATCACAAACTTCAAGGGGAGAAACATCACACAATACCTCATATTTGAAGGGCTTGATGTCATAGGGAAGATGACACTATTAGCTGATGTGAATATCTCTTCCTTGGAGAAGCCAATCGATGGTGTAGGGTTGCGGGTGCATTTTTATCGACATGTCCAACCTCTTGATGTCCTCTTCTCAGATCATGTTCTTCTCACTATTTCTATCAACAATGAAATGAAATAGAGCTCCCTTTACCCACATCTTTGAGTGAAAGAGGTGTTCCCCTTCCTCTGGTTCTTCTGGTTCACTTGGCTGGAATTTGGTGGTAGCAACAGTGGCGCTGCATTCAAAATCGATAATCCACTTCCCTCCTTCTAGATTTTTTTCATATTCATAATCTTCCTCTGATTCAGAAGATTTCAAATCGACCACCAGTGACTGCTTGCAGCGACATTATTTGGTGTTGTTCCAAGAGATTTTATGGTATTCACACCACTTTCCTGTGTCCATCTTTGCCTTCTCACTACCCTTATTATTTTGCAGCTTGGAATGTTTTTCTTACCATATTTTCTCTGTCCCTTTTTTTTAGTTGGAGCCACCTTTTCTCTAATTCAACTGTGAGGAGTTTGCAAATCCAAACTCTCTCCTCTTCTTCTTAAATTTTTGCTCAATATTGATAGCATATCTATAATCCATACCCAATGATGTGATGTCTAGAAAATTTATTTCTATTTGAATGTGATTATGTAGATAACCATGGTATTTGAGAATGAGATTTCGTTGAGAATATTTGATACCCAATTTGGTGTGTAGGGTATGGAAAATATTGGTCAAATCTGGTATTGTTTGGTCCCTTTCCTAACGCGGGGTGGTCCATATTGTGTATTGGTCCTCATAGCCTCCAATAGGGTAGTATTTTTCCTTAATGGCATCCCTAAATGAATTCCATGTTGATGAGACACAAATATTTCATATTCCTCTATGGCCCTTTTCTCATACTAAGTATCCCACGAATCCTTAACATGGGCGATGGCCTTGAGGAGTACAAAAGTAATTGTTTCCCTATCGGAAAAATTGTGGAATGAAAAATACCCTTCGATCTGATTCATCCATTTATCTACATCATTTCCATCTATCCGTCCTTCAAATAATGGAATATAAAAATTTACTTGTACCTTGAAGGGGGTTGCATGGTTGCTTGATGAATATGTGTCTCCTGGGGGAAGCCGCTGAAGGATCTGTCCAAAGTTGTCCATCATTTTGTTCCTTTTTCATGCAAGGGTTTCCTCAAGCAATAGTTTAAAAGGATTTTCTGCTCCATCATCTTTCTTCTTGTCCCCCATGAGTTTTGTTCAGGCTCTCTGCAACTGATCTTGCAAAAGGATCGACTAGCTTGAGTCCCAACTTCTTGTACCCAGATCTTGTCAGGGACATGCACGATGAAAAACAAACAAAGAACATATCGCTCGGATACCACTGATTCGGATTTATGAGCAGAATGAAATAAATAATAGATTGGATACAATAACATAGAGATAAGGAGAACAACAGCATATATACAATGAACAATAACTTTTATTGAATAAATAAAATAGGTTGAAACTGTAAAAATGTAGAACTTAAAACAACTTTCTCGAATGGTGGTTTTTATCTATGAGAATATATGTGGCTACTATGCGCATCCGTCCGAGAGGAATGATTAAAATGAGGCTCCAGAGGTATTTTTAACATTACTCATGAATTCCAAAACCCTAGATATCCAAAAACCTGACTCTAGGAGATGAAACTCTAAAAGTTATGTGGGCCTCGATGGGTAAGTTGGTACCTCAACTTCCTGGGGTTGTAAAGTTTGAATACGACCTCTGTTTTAGGTGCATGATAGCCCGTTGGAAAGTTCTTTTCGAGAAATACACAGTATGTCATGAAAATATGACTCCATATATAGTGTGACTTTGGAAAGCCAAAAAAAATTGTTTAGGTCCCCAAAACATCCCCGAAAGTATAGAAAGATGTATTGACATGAAAACTTCCAAAATAATCCAGTTGGATTAGGTGGGAGGCTGTAATGTCCCCATTTTGGGACATTATAACATTACAACATTTCAAAGTGTTATGCCTACCCAAGTAGCCAGATAGGGGTGAAAGAGAGTTCGGGAGATATTGAGGAGTTTATTTGGGTCCGACTTTCATCAATCATCATCAGGATCCATTACACACAGCTGGGCTTTGGTTTCGTTGCATTCCGACGATTTTCGTAATTTTGAGTTATTATGGGTCATATCTTAACTAAATTCACTAAGAAGGTCATAATGGGCATATTACTTGGAGAAACCTCTTAGTGTAATAGCTCATCAGAATCAGGAGGAAGAGCACTACAAGATAACATGATGAGAAGGGACTTTCAGTGGCTAGAGAAGCCATCAGGATGGATAAATCACTTTTTAGAGGTAAAATGGTTAATTAATTAATTAATTAAGTGATTTAATCAAGGAATAATAAAATAAAGTAAACATCACTTGGAGGGAAAAGGTCAAAAATGAATTAGGGTTTCAGGAAGCTATAAAGGAAGGGTAAAGAAACCTAATTCATTATGCATTGTTATGATTTGATGTTGAGAGTTCCCATAGGAGGAGGAGAGTCGACCTTACTATTTTGTGGATTTTTGGAGGAAACCACAACTATTGATTGGTTTGAGTGTTGAGAGACACACCCAAGCCCATCGGAGATACCATCCAGGTATTTCACCGTAATTTTCAAGAGTATCCATTACAGAGTGCACAACTCAGCCAGTGAGGGTGCAAGTTAGTTTGAGGGTTTGGAGAGCTGTACGAGATCCGTATCCAGATTGCAGTTTCCTTCCAACCCATTTGAGATCCAGCCAGGGTGCTTCTATTGAGCCATATATCATCATATTCTGATGGTGAAATCTTGTAGATCAACTCATCCAGCCATTTAGGGTGCAACTCTTCCAGACAGACATTTGGTGTTGCATGCAAAGTTTCAGAGAAGATCCAGAAAAATCCTTCCAACCCATTTCCTTATTTGGCGAGATGATCGTTTTGATTCATATAGCAGCAGATTCCATTGGTGGAATCATTTGGGGCACATCCAGTGCTCCAGGAGGTGTGAAAACCCCCTAGGGGTCTAGATCCAGTGCCTTAGAGACCAGATTCGAGATCCGACACTCACCCATTTTAGTCTAGAGGCCAGGGCACTTCTTTTGGAGCAGTTTCTAGTGTATTCCGACAGTCTAAACTTTCAGATGAGTTTTCCAGGTGGTAGCAGTTACCATACTTCACCGGAATCGCATATTTTCGCCGATCTATCTGTGCATGCATCAGATCTGCTATCATCCTCTGATAACGGGTATTTTTATGTTATTTGATTGTATTCCAGTACTTATCCATGAGATTTGGATGACGTTTATATTCTATATTTCCAGTAGGCTATTGTATTTCCATGCTCGAACCGTATTATACATGATATTGGGCAGTTGATGTTCTCTACTTCTGCATGCATCCTTTATATGTTGTTTAAACCATAAATATGCAACATGCACATGCAATAAACCACATGCACATGCAATAACCATCAATATCTCAAACATACAATTGAAACGCATCCAGAAACCCCCAGTGTATGAGATCTGCAAGATAGAGTAATAGATCAATATAAAATATCTCAATCAGCGGGATCATGGATATTTCAGTGGTATCAGAGATTTATTCCTTCTAGCCTATGACTAAAGTCGATGAGTTCAGTGAGTGACCCAGAAGGAAAAGAGGATGTTGGCAGACAGATATCAGAGGTCTTAGGGCACTGGTAAGGCCCCCATGGAACCAGAGGCAACCTTCATGGAGGTTATCAATGATATGTTAGTTAGTCAGCGGACTATGTCTCATTCCTTGGCTCAGGTGGCTGAGAGATTGGCTATGATGGACATTCCAGGAACAGAAGTCCCACATGTAGCACAAGGGAACTCGGGGGTAGGCAGTAGACCCCAGACACCTACTCACACATACACATCTTCAAGTAGGATTCCCAGACCATGGTTCCCTAGTTTTTAGAGGGCACCACCAGCAACAATACAACATTTGTTAGCACATAGGTTGCGCACTCAGGTGGAAGACTTTGCAGAGTACAAGAGGGAATATGCAACGTTGGGTCCTGACTTTCATCGTGACATGACACTGGTCGAGCACTATGGACTTAGGTGCATGGGCCATCCCAGAGAACCTCAAAGAGGAGGAAAACAACAACAATAAGGGAATAACATAGATTTCATTCGGAAAGTTGGTAAACTCACCATACCTTCTTTTGACGGATCGTCCAAATGCACTAACAGGGCTGGGGTACAAAAGCTAGACATGTACTACAAGATCAACCAGATGACTGAGACAGTGGCTAGTGATTCTTGCGCATTTGAGGGACAGTTGGATGGATAGGATGATAGCGCATGTCCTTCATCTTCCCCATTAGGCAATGTTGAGGATTCAATACTTCATCATAGTGGCGACACTTGTGAGGCTTCATATGTGTTGGCACTTATACATGATGATATTAGGAGGTTGGATGACCTACCTATGGGTGTAGACATGGCTTCCAGGAAGTCATGTATGGAGGATGATGAGTTTCCTATGAGGAGCAAGCCACATTTTTCATCTTCTCAATAACCTATGCTAGCCATGAAAAATGAGGATATTAGTAGCATTCATGATATGGTAAAGGAGCCTTGTGTGGGGAGTGTACACAAGGAACATATCGATCTGCATACCTAGGAGGAGAGGTATGGCTTGGAGATAGTTGAACTTACACATACCTATCAGTGTGAGGAGAGTGAGTCACCACTCTTAGAGATTCCATTGATGGACCAGGTTGTGGAGACCAACAGCTTGTTGGGACACTTACTCCCAAGATCGATCTACAATGATGAGGATGCGCTCCTTATTAGTCGAGAAGACTATAGCACGTGTATGGACACATCTGTATGGGATCCAGGTACAGATGATATTAATAGGGTGAACGCACAGGAGGATACAACTGTGCATATAGGATACAGTGTGATTCAGATGGGGGTAGCAGTTGGTGATGGTGTGCAGTGGCCTATAGGACGACTTAGTAGCATGGTGGATAGTGGGCAGTTCAATGCCTTATCTTTTGAGGAGTGTCTTGTTGGGGATTCCATTATTGACACTAACAGTGAGGGGCATGAGGTAGAAACTCGGTGGGACTGTGATCAGGAGTCAGGACACTGGATGGGACAATTGAAAGTCAGTGAGGACATGATCATGGCAGGCACTTGATGCATTGATGATACACATGCATTGTTGGCAAGTTATTGTTGGAGGGCCTTGATGACACATGATAGTTTAGATAGGGGACTTGCCATTGATGACTTCCATACACTCATGGAGAGAGTGACTGTGATGAGGGATAACTACCAGCAGTTATTGATGGACATAGATTACCTATTGGATATTGGCGAGATGTATCATAGGGAATTGAGGGAGAAGGAACTTGAGGTGGGCCGACTCACTCGTGAGTTGGTGAGCACACGAGGATTCTTGGAAGGAACACAAACAACCCTTCAAGAATCAAAGTCCAGATTAGATGAGCTCCTTAAGGAGACTGGTCAGAGATACACTATATCTATCTCGGAAGAGATTTAGATATGTTCCTCAGTTACATTGTTGGAGGATATCTGGGTGTCGCAGGGGCCACCATTCATGGGTAGTTCTAAGACAATCGGTGATACACATACACATGACGATTCCAGAGCCAGGGGCAGTTATGAGGACGCTTTCATTTGCATTCTAGGATTGGTTAATATCCACACAAAGGTTGATCTTATAGTACACCTTGGACATATGATGATGAGAGAGATGTACAGTGGGATTCACGGGGACACATTGGATGACAGGGAGGAGACACACTTAGTGGAGCATGGAGATTCCTCTCCCTTGCAGCAACACATAGTTCTGGGAGATCACCTTCACAATAGCAGCAANTGGGAGATCACCTTCACAATAGCAGCAACTATCTGAGTGATGATGGAGGGAGAGTGATTGACCAGTAGTTTGTGGAATTATATATTGTTGTACCCGATAGTTGGAGTTTAGGTGATTATTCACCATGGGTGCTAGCGGATGAGATTTTGGTCCAATCCTGGGATTAACCAAAGCATATGATACTTTCCAATCCTATAGTTGGGTGTAGATATTTATGATAGCCTTTCTCGACACTTTTATCATTAACAACAACATAGGGGGTGCTAGACAATGGCAGGGGACATGGAGAGTTGGTAGGTTGAGACCACTTGATAGGAGTGTCTCGATTGCATATAGCAGGATAGGAGTGGATCATCAGGGGCAGAAAGTTGAGGTCCTAGGCATGATGGAGAGTATCCTAGGCCATGGGATAGAGGATAACTCAGAGGTTGCTACATATTCAGACTCTCATTGGGATGAGGGTGGACGGATTTCAACAGTTACCAGTAGGGCACATAAACAGTTAGTGGGGATTGGAAGTGATGAGCTTCCAAATTTGACATGGGATCCTGGAGTCCATTGGGTCGATAGTTTGTTTCATCTTATGAGGATCCATGCGTGGAGGGTATAGTATGGATACTTTGAGTAGAAAGTCATGATCAGGGTAGAGAAACATCAGCATGATGGTCCCTATCAGAGACTAGCATGGGACCCTGGGATTACAGGGCTGGGCATTTCATTGATTGATGGAGACCAGCGGACATTTGCAGGGGGAAGTCACTTTGATTTTCCATTGAGTTTCAATATTAGGGAGATCATGTCACTCGCTGGTGATTAGTTGAGGTCTTGTAGTACCTCACTATGGCAACAGCATGTTCAGTCGATGGGGGTCATGCTAAGTTTGGTATGGTCTGGTAGGATAGACCCATTTTGGGTTAAGGCCATATTTTATGTGCAAGAGACTCATGGTGTTGATATGTTAAAGAATTATGCTCCATAGGGCATTGCAGTTCACATTCTGATATGGGATCCAGGCATTGGAGTGCTTGGTAGTTCAGGGTTTGATCAAGTTGAGTTTCGAGTAGAGTGGTTACTTGGGGAGTTGACTGAGATTCTTTGGCCATTGATCATTCTACTCATCAAGAGCATGTGGGTGTCATGTGTGGTGAGCACTTGGAGACACCACATCTTGAGGGGAGTCTACCTTGTGTCACACAGGTGGATATGGCACCCTGGTATCCTATGTAGTTGGATTCAGTTATTGCTTCAGGACAAGCAATATTTCGACAGGAAGGACTGTAATTCCCCCATTTTGGGACATTATAACATTACAACATTTCAGAGTGTTATGCCTACATGAGTAGCCAGATAGGGGTGACAGAGAGTTCGGGACATATTTAGGAGTTTATTTGGGCCTGACTTGCATCGATCATCATCAAGATCCATTCCGCACAGCTGGGCTTTGGCTTCGTTGCATTCCGATGATTTCCGTAATTTTGAGTTATTATGGGTCATATCTTAATTAAATTCACTAAGAAGGTCATAATGGGCATATTACTTGGAGAAACTTCTTAGTGTAATATCTCATCAAAATTGGGAGGAAGAGCACTACAAGGTAAGATGATGAGAAGTGACTTTCAGTGGTCAAAGAAGCCATTAGGATGGATAAATCACTTTTTAGAGGTAAAATGGTTAATTAATTAATTAATTAAGTGATTTAATCAAGGAATAATAAAATAAAGTAAACGTCACTTGGAGGGAAAAGGTATAAAACGAATTAGGGTTTCAGGAAGCTATAAAGGAAGGGTAAAAAAAATTAATTCATTATGCATTGTTATGATTTGATGTTGAGAGTTCCCAGAGGAGGAGAGCCAACCTTACTGTTTTGTGGATTTCTGGAGGAAACCACCACTATTGATTGGTTTTGGTGTTGAGAGACACACCCTAGCCCATCGAAGATACCATCCAGGTATTTCACTATACTTTTCAGGAGTATCCATTGCAGAGTGCGTAACTCAGCCAGTGAGGGCACAAGTTAGTTTGACGGTCTGGAGAGATGCAGGAGATCTGTATCCAGATTGCAGTTTCCTTCCAACCCATTTGATATCCAGCCAGGGCACTTCTATTGAGCCATATATCATCAAATTCTGATGGTGGAATCTTGTATATCAACTCATTCAGCCATATAGTGTGCAACTCTTCGAGACAAACATTTGGTGTTGCATGCAGAGTTTCAGAGAAGATCCAGACAAATCCTTTCGACCCATTTCCTTATTTGGTGAGATGATGGTTTTGAGCCATATAGCAGTAGATTCCCTTGGTGGAATCCTTTGGGGTGAATCCAATGCTCTAGGAGGTGCGCAAACCCCCAAGGGGTCTAGATCCAGTGCCTTAGAGACCAGATTAGAGATCTGACACTCACCCATTTTAGTCTAGAGGCTAGGGTGCTTCTTTTGGAGCAGTTTCCAATGTATTACAATGGTCTGAACTTTCGAACTAGTTTTCTAGCTGGTAACGGTTACCATACTTCGCTGGAATAACATATTTTCGTTGATCTATCCGTGCATGGATCAGATCTCCTATCATCTTCTGATCACGGGTATTTTTATGTTATTTGATTGTATTCCAGTACTGATCCATGAGATCTGGCTGACATTTATATTCTATATTTACAGTAGGCTATTGTATTTCCATGCTCGAACCGTATTATACATGATATTGGGTAGTTGATGTTATTTACTTATTAATGCATCCTTTATATGTTGTTTAAACCATAAATATGCAGCATGCACATGCAATAACCAACATACATATGCAATAACCCACATGCACATGCAATAACCATCAAGATCTCAAACATACAACTGAAATGCATCCAGAAACCCCCAGTGTATTAGATCTGCAAGACAGAGAAATAGATCAGTAGCAAATATCTCGATCAACAGGATCAGGGATATTTCAGAGGCCACAAATATCCATATAGAATATTTGTATGGATTCAGACAACCCCAAAATTGTAGAAACCATAATTACAAAAAATTATAGAATAACGTGTTGAACTAAAACTATAAAAAGGATCCAGTTGGAATAGGTGGGTGGCCACCAATATCCACCTAGATGATTCATCTTCACAACAACAGATCTAGCTCAAAGAGAAGTGCTCCATCATATTAAGGATTTTATTTTTCATCGACAACCAAAAGAATCCACACTTAGGGTGGTATGCTCATATCATAAGTTGATGGAAAATTTTAAAGAAGGAGTACATTGCTGGAAGATTGATGTTGACAATATTGATGATAACCCCTATGGCATCCAGATGAAAGAATCAGAAGGAGAGGGAACACTAAAGGGTAAGGTAGTAGATATTTCCACACTAGACTATAATTTCTCAATAAAAACCAAGAAACACGATATTTTCACTGAAGAAGCACCCAATATGTCCATCATTAGAGGCTATTGGGATAAGGAGACAGTAATTCAGGTTCTTGACCTCCTTCAAGAATATGAGGAATTTTTTCCTCGAATATTTTTTGAGATGAAAGGAATTGCAGGATCATTAGGAGATATGAACATTCAACTCAAATCGGATTCCCAACAGGTCAAAAGAAGTCCTTACCACTTGAATTCAAAGTATAAGGAAAAGGTGTGCAAGGAAATCGATCGGATGTTGGATAGTGGGATCAATGTCCCTGTAGAAGAGTTGGAATGTATTATTCCTCTGGTCATACAATTAAATAATACCAGGGAGATTCAGATCTATGTCTATATGCATAGTCTCAATGCAACCTCCATTCAAGACCCTTTCCCAACACCCTTCACTAATGAGGTGTTGGAAAACGTTGGTGGTCAGGAAGCCTACTCCTTCACAAATGGATTCTTTGGATATCATCGGGTTTATATACCTAAGGAGGATTAGGATAAAACCATATTTTCAAATGAATGGGGATCAATTGTGTACACAATCATGCCCTTTGTCTTGAAGAATCCCCCTGTAGTCTTTTCCCAGCTAGTGGTCACAACTTTCAATGCGTTTATCCGCAAATTTCTTGATGTATACTTGGATGATTGGACTGTGTTTAGTTTGTTAAAATAACACATGCAAGATCTTTAATTAATTTTGGATCGATGTCGCTAGCTACATATATCTTTGAATTTGAAGAAAAGTATTTTTGTACACCATTTGGAACATTGCTAGACCATGTGGTGTGCAAGGATGGATTGTTAGTATACCAAGATAATATTGCTTCCATCTTGGATATGGTGGCCCCCACTTCAATTCAATAAATGTTCACTACGTTGGGTCATACAAGCTACTACTGATGGTTCATATAGAATTATTCCCAGATTGCGGCTCCATTGGAAAAGTTGTTGCACAAGGATATTAAGTATGAATGGACACTGAAATGCTAGTAAGAATTGGATACCCTCGAATAAAAACTAGTTACTGTGACCATTCTTGTTTTTGTTGATTGGTCAAAGCTCCTCCATGTGCACATTGGCGCATGATTTATTTCAATAGGTGTCATTTTTGTGGAGACAAGGGAAGGAAAAAATGATCATCTAGTCTATTTTTCCATTAGAAATTTGTCTAATGTCAAAAATAATTACGTGACAACTAAGCGTGAGGGCCTAGCCATGGTTTATTCGCTACAAAAATTTCACCACTACTTGCTCGTGTTGGATTTCCAATTCTTCACTGATCACTCAATGCCCAAGTATTTTGTTAACAAGTCGTTGTTGAGAGAATTAATATACTGGTGTTTTTTACTTTTTCAATAATTTGACTTTGAAGTTTCCATCAAGCCTAAAAAACATAATGTGGGTTTGGATAATCTGTCACGGATTCAAACTAGGGAGGTTGTGACGAGCCTTGATGATGAACTACCTAATGCAAAAATCTTCTATGTTGAATATATGCTCAATCAACTAGTCGATATCATAGAATTAATTATGGTTAACCATGCTCCCTGAGGATACACTTTAGCACAACATCGTCAATTGGTTACCCATATTGTTGATTATCAATTGATCGCCAACCAATTATATAAGTTTGGCGCACATGGAATCCTACATCAGTGTTCTATAGAGAACAAATGAAATTCCATCCTACAAAAAGAACATGAACATATTCTTGGAGTCCACAATGTAGGAAAATCTAGCACGTGCAAGGTTCTGTGTAAAACTATGGAATATCTCACTATATGGGTCGAAGAAACACTAGTCAAAGATTGTACAATAGAAATGGAAGTGCGGTTAATTATTTAGAATGGCATCACCTTATTTGGATTTCCAATGGTGTTGATGAGAGACCAGGGTCACATTTTTTTAATTTGATTATTTAACAACCCACTCAGGAGTTCATGATCCATCACCAAAAGAGCACCCCCTACCACCCTCAAGCCAACGGTACGATGGAAGATTTTAATAAAATTTTAGATCATTATTTAACGAAATTTTTTAATGTGTAGCATGATGATTGGGATCAATGGATTCCAACAGTATTATGGGCTTATTGAATGACATGAAAAAGGATGAAAAAGAACACCCCATTCTGATTGATATTTGGAAAAGAAGTAGTAATGCCACTAGAATTCATTGTTAGTGGCCTCCGGATCACCGTAGAAACCCACATGACCGTTGATCGGTACCTTCAACATAGGCTAGAAAATATAATGGAGCTATAGGAATAACAAATGATGGTCAGCTTCAATCAAGTGGTCTAAAAGGAAAGGATGAAAATATGACATGACTATAATATCCGCCAGAAAATTCTCCATTCTATCTCTTTAGTATTATTATAAGACAAAAAATAATTCCATCATCCTAGCAGGATACACATGCATTGGTTTGGTTTGTTTAAAATAGTCTACATCAGTGAAGAAGGGGCCTCCAAGCTGGCAACCCTCCAAGGAAAACCCCTTAAGGGACTCATTAATGGAAGCAACTTAAAGGTGTATTATGGCCCACATGGATCAACTTTCATTTAGCTCCAAGTTTAAACTTTTGAATATGAGTATATTGGGTTTAGAGTAGGCTGTACAATAGATAGCACACATGGTATTCAACATAGTTTACCTTCTGGATATTCACATCAGTTACGCAAATGGGTTCAATTGATTGACAATTTGTATAGCTATTTCAAATTTCCAAATCAGGCTAGGTCTTTGAAATAGATATAAATTTTGGATCTAGTCTAACCATTCATGTGGCCTTTGGAATATTTTCTTGGTGGTTGATTTTATTGAAGGGGAAAATAATCCATTTTCGGTAGTTCACACATGCCACGGGTACACAGACACCTATACCACTACATTCTCTAATACACATCTCAAGTAAGAAAGATCTATAATCTCAATATCTCAATGAGTCACAATTCACTGTCACTTTCTACTTGTT
>SNQJ01S0044596.1:0-35503 GCA_010110895.2 Picea sitchensis | reverse complement strand
CCTAACCTTCATCATTTCCCCCAACCTCTCCCCTCTATATATATCACCTCTTTGACTCTCTTCATAGAGTAATTCTCCACACCCCATTCCATTACACCTCCATATGTGACATCATTTATCATTTTTTTGGTATTTTCTCCACCTTGCTTCCCTTTCTGCACATTTCCCCACTCCCCTATCATGGCGTGGATTAAGAAAATTTCCATACTCTATTATTTTTGGTTGGGACAAGCAACTATGGATCCTTCATTTCAAATCCATTATCAATCAATCATGATTTTCTTGGTAGATTTCCTCCATCCTCTTTTCCAAGCAAGTATCATTTGAGTACATAGCAAATTCATAAATTATGTTTCATACTTGTGGTAATTCACTAGATCGTTCAACACACCATTGAGTGAGCGATCGCCATGCATCATTCCCTTTTCTAATAGAATTAATCCTTTCTCTTTGTTTTTCCTAGATCCATGATATCACCTCCTTTCATGGATCCCCCTCCTCCAAAAGATCACCCACCCCCAATCAATTCATCCAGTTTACTCACCAAGTTCTCTACCCTCAGATCTTGCCTCCAATAGAATGTCCACAACTACTAGCTTGTACTAGATGTCCCCCCCCAAAAAAAACCAGAGAATGATTCTCTCTCTTGAGAGAAACACACTTATCTTCAGTAGTTGGTGCTTGATGGGGGACTTCAAACAGATCCCTCATTCACCTCCATAGGCACTAGCAAAGGTTTCAGGTTGAGAAACTAGCTACAATCACAACTTATTTTGAAGAATGATGATATACTCTTACTCAAGTTATCTTCTTCGATAATATCCAGTAGCTAGATAGAGGATGAGCCAGATAATAGTGGTGGGTGCCTATTGGCACCCAAATGTTTGTGTTAGATTTCATGCACACACAAACGAAGGTGTGCATGCATGTAGATTTTTGAATCTATTAAGACCAAAATGAAAACCTCACAGGGATATTAATCCACCTATGTTTTTATAGAGGTGGTACTTTGTAAATTATTCAAAATATTTTCTTTGAAATATATATAAGATTATGCCAACAAGAAAAACCAAAATATTTATTACTCAATAAAATTTAAAATTACATAAAATATAAGAGTTACTGGTAAATGGACCAGGAACCTTAAAGATCACATTTGCTAGAAATGAATAAATTGTAGAAAACAAGAGAAATTCTCACATCCATCACAATTTTAGTCATTTTTTATCACATTCAGAATAAAAAGGGAAAATGGTCCAATGCACAAGATAAATTTCAAAGGTATTACTTATTAAGATAAAAATTAACAATTTGAAATGTTTGTTGGGTATGTGTTATATTATTTGAACGAGTAGTAGTGTCTGAGTGTATTTGTCGGGAGCACAAGGGGGTTAGAGGGGGGCCTACTAGGCCCCCCCTCGGGGGGTGTGGTAGCAACGCCCCCGAAAAAAAAAAAATTGCATAAGGACCGCATTTTCAGGACCACATTATATTTAGGTTGTTTTTCGGCACATGGTTTCTTTGTCGATGGTTTTCTATTTTCGGTTAATGAATTAGGGTTTTGGACTAATCCAGGTCATTGGGTTAGGGTTTTGGATGCTGCTGGCTCCTATATGTATTTTGTATCGTAAACATTGTAACACAATGAATGAATATAGAATATGCTGGTTTTCCCAGTTTGGGTTTCCAGGGGAAAAATCTCTGTGTAATGTTTGTATTTGCCATTGTATATTTTTTGTTCTTTTTTGAATATCTGTTTGTAGTAGATATTGTACAAGGTTATAATTTACAATGTCAACTTCAAATATCTTATACTCAAAACTCAGAGTTACAAGACATAATCGAAATTAACTCTGAAATAGTTCTCTGGAATTTCTAAAAAATGATATAAGTCTTTTACAATATTATAAAATTAAAGGTGTTCATCCATGAATGGACTAGGATTGAGGCTCCCATGGACACTTAAAAACATATGACAAATATGAAGAAGAAGATGTAGAACTAGAACAAAGCATGAGCAACAAAATTTGGAAAGGAGACAAAGGGAAGTTATCAGAATACGGTTGTATTCTTCTAACAAAAGAATAAATAAAACTGGATGAATTATGAAAAGGAAAGAAAAATGTGATAAGTATAGACTTACTATAATGGAGTCTCTCTCTTTACTTTGGTGTTGTTGTTTTCCTTTTATCCTCCTTGCTGACAGTTTATGGACCAGTACTAACTACTGCTTCTTGATTTTCCTCAGTAATCTTGACTAAGGGATTTTCTAAGCCATTATTCTATGTAATCCTTCATTGGAGCCACATTTATCTCATGTTTAATTTTAATATTAAATGAATATCCTTCCAAATATCTTAAGTCATGTTAAATATTATGAATTGACTCTTCAATATCTTGATTTTTGTTTGCATAATCTACTAGCCAACTTTCAATTTCTCTTTCATCATATTCAATTATATTATTGAAATTTTTAGTTGAAATGATTTTCAATATGTCCACGTGTTCTTCAAATTGTTTCCTTATCATAATATAGAATTAATAATTAATCTTGAGTGTTTTACTTCTCCGGTGTTTCCTGCCAAGTCTATCTCAGTGAGTTTTCTAAATAATATTTCCTTTTTATTTACAATTTCATTGTAATTATCCATAATGTCCTTTAAATTATTGATATTTTTTATCCAACATGATTTCAATTGTTTCATTCTAGAAGTATTGGGAAAGTCTTATTCCCTTCCTTTGAGCTTGGTCCTATTGGAAAATTTTACTGCAAAATTTATAACAACATCTTTATAAAAACCTTCCTCATTTTTATAATCTTATTCAAGGAATCCATTGTCACTATTTAATCGAGATACAAAAGAAAAAATATTACATGATACATCCCATGCCTCCATGATAAGTGATATTCTTCTATTTATATTTTCCTCGGAAAAAAATTTGGCAGCCATATAAAACTTGATAGTCCCATCAACTTCAAATTAGGTGTTCCTGAGTTCACAATGACTAATGGGATTGCAAGAATAGGTGGAGGAATCAAGGTGGATTCCAGTTCTCTGAATTTTTCATTTAATTTGGAATTATGTCCTTCCAATTCATCAATTGAAACATCCAAGGCATCATCAATTACCTTGTGTGTTTTAGAAATTTGAGATGTAGGAAACTTACTAAGATCATATTCAGAACGACATTTTCCTTTTTTATTTCTTTGATTTATTCCTTCGAATACTAACTTTCTGTAATTTTGTCAAATAGTGTTTTTGTATAGTAAATGATTCTTCTTCTGAAAAATCTTTTTCTTGTGCGGTGATTTCAGCTGCAATTTGTTGGGTTTCTTGTATCCTTTGTTCTTCATCAGGGAAATGTATATTTTCAATATCAACTTCAAGATCCATATCAGATACTTGTTGTGCTTCTTCTTCTTGCGGGGGAATCTTTCTCTTATTTCTTACTTGAATTTTGTGTGCATTTTCCATTTTTCCTTGAGGAGGATTTGTATCACCTCCTCCAATTGACTTACTGCTTGAAATATTTTTCCATTGAAATGTTGTCTGAGCATTGTATTTGAGTAGGATAATTTTCTGTGAAACTATTGGATATTGAGCACCTTTTTCATTTGGACCCTTTCCTTTTTTCTTATGCTGATCTATAGTTATTACTACAGTTTCAATATCTGCAATATGTTAAACTAAAGTATATTGAGTATTACCATCTTCTTCTTTGAATATAATTGTTTGGGTAAACACATTACTAAATCCTAGTGACTACATGTGGTCAACAAAAATATAACTTGGTTCGAACCCTTTGATTTTTTCTACATATTTCAAATTCAAATGATCAAAATGGGTTCAAAATTCATCAATTTTGGTTATGTTTCTTAATACAATTTCTCCAACATTCCAAAACAATGGGATAAATTTCCTTTTTCTCCTCTCATGAAAAAATTGAAGCCAAAACCCTTATTTCCTAGCAACTTGTTGATGGGCATTTGTGAGACACCATCAACGGTAATGATAGATCCAGACATGGGTTGTCTATTTAACCCAAGCCATTTGGTATGATCTATCCTGACGAGTTTTATGGCTCTGTTAGACAACTAGGATCCTAAAGACATATTGAAGGAAGTGAACTAACTAAATATACAATTATAACACTCAACACCTTAATTACAAATGTTCAACTAAGAGTGTTAAAGTGCAATGGTTATATCCAGTTTACAAGGTTTGAGAAAAGCCTTGTGAAAGTGATTGTCTAAGATAATGTATCTAAACAAGATAAAATATAAAAAAAATTAATTCTAATACTCTAAATATCAAACTAGTAAACAAAGAATGAATATGATTGTAATGATATAACGAAATAGACAAAGATAATTCACGTCTAAATAATGCAATCACTATTCATTCACATATAAACAAATTAAATAAATAATACATCGACTAACCTCTAGCTGATAAGAAATGATAAACTAAGTTCATCTCTCTGCATTTGCGTGAGCTCTTCTTGTCTTGTGTCAAGTGAAAACCTATGACAGAAGAAAGCATAAT
Source organism: Picea sitchensis (assembly GCA_010110895.2). NCBI lineage: Eukaryota > Viridiplantae > Streptophyta > Pinopsida > Pinales > Pinaceae > Picea > Picea sitchensis. The sequence continues at coordinate 30,956 of SNQJ01S0044596.1, read as the reverse complement.
GCTTCCTGAAGAAATGCAAGGAAGTGTTTCATATTCTGGAGTGAGTTTATGACGATAGAAATATAAATAATTATATATCATGTGACATTGATATGTCCAATAATTGAGGATGAAATAAATATGAATCCGCGTTAATGTTGTTACCAACTATCTAGCATCAGAAGTAAACTCAAAATAGTTAAATGGATGATCAATCACACATATAAATTAGACAAAAGATAATGAACAACATAAAGAAAAGCATGATATAAAATATTATGTGGAGAAAAAACTAAAGCTAATTCGACACAGATAACATTTCATATAAAGAAATTACATGAGAAGACAATGAAAAAACATTGCACAGTTTACATGGGTGTAAAGCCAAAGAGAAAATTGCTTTCTCATATAGTTTCAAAAATAAATGTCCATTCTATGGTCCATAAAAACTTTCCATTCTAACCAGGAAACATAACTATTTAAACATGTTTCTGATCTGTTTCCTCCTATCATGCAAGATAGAGGCATATCTCTTAAAACAAGTTTTTTACTAAAATAGAGTAACAAAAAGATACTCATGTTGGAGTCTTTTAATCAAAAACATTTATATTAATGAACATTGTTTTTCAAAATAGGAAATTACTAATCTACTAAATCTCAATCCATCATTCCTTTCCTTAAGCATAGAATCACAATCTGTTGTTTACCTGAAATAATAAAACGAAATCAAAATTTAGATAATAATCCAAACAAATAATTTAAACAGACTGGCTACAGAATCTTTCGATTCTGTATCTAGTCTCAAAATAAAAATTAAATCAAAAGTGATTCTACCTATTATTTCTCAAACAGAATCAAATCGTAAAAAAAAAAAAACTATTTAACATTTTAAAAATTTGACAAAGAGGCATCAGAGAGGTCTGAATTTATAATGGTATTGAAGTTTGTCGAATTTTTAATCACCACACTCCCAGATCACTTAATGCACTTGTTATCCCTGTGTCTGTTCGATTGAACGCATGCTCTCAGCTCGGTGTTCTCCCTCTCAAGAATTGAATTCTGAGTGATTGTTTGGTTCAATTGTTCCTGTAGATAGGGGACATCCCAATAATACCTTTCAATCCAATCGAAACAATTTTTTCAATGAACCAGTTATTTGCTAGGAAAAGGCTGAGCCTTCTCTGTAGAGGGCAATTTAACATGTTCCATGATTTGTTTTAGATCATGTTGAATGCCAGAAAAAACCCTCATGTTTCTTTTGGAATGGGGGAAGATTTGATACAAAATCGAACTGTGGTGTATCAGCATCAATATTGTCCCCATGGATTCGGTCATCGATATCATCCTCAGAGAATCGATCATCGACCTCAACCAGAGGGATTGGTTTTTCATGGTCAGGCTGTCAATTTCTTAGTGTTCTAGATAAGATTCAACCAGGTGATGTCTGGACTTCTTTGTTTCTTTCACCTACTCAGTTTTTTGATATCAACCTCATTTAAATCAACCCGAATTGGCTCAAGACTAGGAACAGTAAGGATTTTATCCTTTAGATCATTCAAAACCTCTTCTAAATATTTTCTGGGAATAAAATCACATCTCGGTTTCTTTCCTTTTGATGGATTTTGGAGAACAACAAGAGTTTTAGCTATAAACACAGGGGTTTCTTGCAGATTGACATGTAGATTTTCCATCGAGGGGTTTGATAAACAAGGACTCAGAGATTCAATAAAATGCAGAGGTATGTTTGTCACGTTTGTAGGTAGGGAAATCCCATTTCTATATACGAATCATGTCAACTATTCCCAGCTTTAGACAATTGCAAAATCACTAGAATTCGGATGAGGTCGTGATGAAACAGACTAGACTTGGCATTTAGGTTTTGTCTCTGGTAGAATTTGGCCATTATTTGCATGCTCATAAGTAGATAAAATGGCATATTCAAATTAAACCTAGAAATACCATCAATAGAGGAACATGATACAGGAAGGCCAAACTGTATCTACCCTCATAGGTAATAAACTGCTTAAGAATCGACAACAAGCCATACCATCATGGTTTAAATAGAACAATGGGTGTACCTTTTGCATTGTAAGGTGATTTCTTGGAAGCCATCAGTGAGTGCCATGGGATGCCTTCAAACTTGATTTTTTTAAACCAATGAGGTCCCTCTTGGGGAAATCCAGTAGCTTCTGCAATCGAATCATCAGTCACCTCTAACAACAAATCTCAAATTGTAGGCTTGACTCCATCGAAAGTATGGGCAAAGGCTTGAGCCACTTTGAGTTTGAAACCCTCAAATATTTTTATGAAACCTGATGGCAACCGCACTCCTCGAAGCATGACCACTTCTCCAAGACCTTCTTTCCACTCGCCTGAAGAACGTAAATGTTCTTCTTTTTCCCTATCGGGAAATATCTAGCCACAGATCTCTTCTCGTGACTTCCCTCCTTCTACTTGTTGGGAAATCGAAACTCATAGCTTCGCGAATTCACTATTGATCTCTAGGCTCTCGAATCCCCGAGACCTGATACGCCAATCAACGTTGACTTCGTTCTTCTCCTATCGTGGCTTCACAACTTGCGACCCCAAGCACTGGAGTTTCCCCCCTTCGAAACGCGATGCGCCGAAACACCGACGTCGCGATCTCGCTCCCTTGCGATTTCGCTACCCATGAGATCGATGGATTCCTTCCTCGACTCCCGAGGCCTGAGACACCGATACTCGGATTATCGCTGCCTCGTGACTTCGCCACTCGCGAGGTCAATTACTTTCCCTGTCGACTACCGATACCCGAGACGTCGAACCTCCGATGGTTTCTGCCACCTGTTCTCCACTATCTTCAGTGGCCCACACTACTTACATAGTTGTTGAAATATTGCTTCTTGCACTCTCGCGACTTCCACGGCCAAATATTCCACTCCTTTTTCATGATGGCCCGATAGCCGATCTTGCGATGGATCCAAGGACCCCGAATGGACTTGGATCAATGGTTCTACTCCACCTGAACTTTTAGCCTCTCCACACTTATGCTACAACCTTCTGCAATTCCGAGAGATCCAATGATCCACAGTAACTCGTGGATTCTCCACGAAGAATACTGACCGTCCACTCTTCTTCTTCTTGCGCAATCCACGAACAAGAAGTGTCTCAACACGAGACGGGTTTGCCAACCTGCATCTCTTCCGTTCAACCTGCTCATGTATCACTTCGTGTTGGTCCTTCAATGAACCTGAACGTCTATCCCTCCTGAGATTTCATGACTTCAAATCCCTCAGGAATAACTCTTGCACACACTCCTTGCGGAAAATCTTCAACCACGACTAAGTGATGAAACCTTCGATCCTGCGCACTCCTGTAGCAGAAGTATTTCAATCCCTTTTGCTCAGAATCGCAACTATGAGTCTTCGTCTAGCCTGTGCATGCCTTGCACGGCTCTGGTGCCAAATCTGCACTCCTGAGATGAATGAGAACAAAAGTTAACTCTAATTGAACCCTTCTACCAACGCACTCCTTGCAGGAATCTCTTGGCTCAATTAGAGAAACAATTGAAACTCATTCACATTCCCTCTCAGACTGCTATTCAACCATGAAATCACATACACAGCATATAAAAGCAAATCTATGATAGAAAGAAAACATTCATGAGCGTATTAACATAAATACATAGAGAATAACACAAGCCATGAATTTGAATTCGAACTCTTTCTATTAATTCAAATGTCTGTACATGGGTGTTCTTCATACACTTCTCTGCATGCTCTTCTCTGTTTCTGCTTCAACAACCACATTACAATGTACAATGAGGCTGTCTATATCCCATTTCCCTCTCGATATCTAAAGCTATCAAATCTAGAATTAAATTTCCTATCTACTTTACATTAAGTCTATTAAATGCCTCATCTACCTAAGGATGAGAGCTTATCTGCTCAAGGTCCATTACAATATACAAAGTGTGCTTCATTAAATCCACGCATTAATGTTTTTGCAACAAATTCCAAATGAGATCCAAAAAGAAATTATGCTAGCTTGTCCAGCTTACTCCCGCTTTCGCGCTGGCTCGCTTGACGTGGGCGATGCTCCTGCATCATACTCCCTCTCTTGAAAATTTTCATGGGCTCATGTCCATGAGCTCCTGCACGGTGTGTCCATGCTTCTGTATCACTGTTTTGGTTTCCCAGCTGGCATCTTCCACTGGGTGATTCTTCCATTTGACTAGATACTCAAAATACTTCTTTCGCCTGGTCTTCTTACCTACTCTCTTGTCCAGTATGCATTCCATCTGCGGATTCTCTGCAACTGGTAATTGTTTCATCCACTAGACTACTAGCTCGTCAGTTCCAGTTTCTGCTTCTCCATCCCTGTATCGATATAAGTCTACGATATTGAATATCAGATATATGTCGATGCCATCCAGCAACTCAACCTCATATGCATTTTCTCTGAATTTTCTCAAGACCTTACATGGTCCGATTTTCTTCATCTTCAATTTGTTGTATGTTCCCCTTAGGAACCTTTCTTTCCTCAAGTGTGCCAGAACTAGATCACCAACTTCAAACTGAAGTTGTCTCCGATGTTGATATGCTCTGCGCTTGTACTCCTGGTTTGAATCTCGCAGTCGCTACTTCACCTGACTGTGAAGTTCCTGCATCGCCTAAGCGAATTCTTCTACACTAGCGCTGCTAGTCGCAGTCTGTTCTGAATCTCGCAATTCAGAAACTCCTCTCGGCTGTGTGCCATACACCACCTGAAATGGGCTTTTTCCTGTACTCCAGTTCATCGAATCATTGTATGCAAACTCTGCCTATGGCAACACATTGTCCCAACTGATGTGGTGATCCGTCACCAAGCTTCTCAACAAATCTCCCAGACTTCTATTCACCACCTCCTTCTGTCCATCCGTCTGAGGATGATAAGTAGAACTAAACGCCAAGTTAGTTCCTAGCAAGGAGTCTCTGGCAGCAACCGCACTCCTCGGAGCACGACCACTTCTCCAGGACCTTCTTTCCACTCACCCGAAGAACGTAAATGTTCTTATTTTTCCCTATCGGGAAATATCTACCCACAGATCTCTTCTCGTGACTTCCCTTTTTCTAGTTGTCAGGAAATCGGAACTCGCATCTTCGCGAATTCACTATCGATCTCTAGGCTCTCGAATCCCTAAGACCCGATACGCCAGTCAATGCTAACTTCGTTCTTCTCCTATCATGGCTTCGTAACTTGCGACCCCAAGCACTGGAGTTTCCCCCCTTCGAAACGCGATGCGCCGAAACATCGACGTCGCGATCTCTCTCCCTTGCGATTTCGCTACTCGTGAGATCAATGGATTCCTTCCTCAACTCCCGAGGCCCGAGACACTGATACTCGGATTATCGCTGCCTCGCAACTTCGCCACTTGCGAGGTCAATTACTTTCCCCGTCGACTCCCGATACCCGAGACGTCGAACCTCCGATGGTTTCTACCACCTGTCCTCCACTATCTTCAGTGGCCCACACACTTATGTAGCTATCGGAATATCGCTTCTTGTACTCTCATGACTTCCACGGCCAAATATTCCACTCCTTTCCCGCGATGGCCCGATAGTCTATCCTGCGATGGATCCAAGGACCCTGAATGGACTTGGATCAACGGTTCCACTCCACCTGAACTTTTAGCCTCTCCACACTTACGCTGCAACCTTCTACAATTCTGAGAGATCCAACAATCCATGGTAACTCGTGGATTCTCCACGAAGAATACTGACCGTCCACTCTTCTTCTTCTTGCACAATCCAAGAACAAGAAGTGTCTCCCCACGAGACGGGTTCGCCAACCTGCGTCTCTTCCATTCAACCTGCTCACGCACCACTTTGTGTTGGTCCTTCAACGAACCTGAAGGTCTATCCCTCTTGAGCTTTCATGACTTCAAATCCCTCAGGAAGAACTCTTGCACGAACTCCTTGCGGCAAATCTTCAACCACGACGAAGTGATGAAACCTTCAATCCTGCGCACTCCTGCAGCAGAAATCTTTCAATCCCTTTTGCTCAAAATCGCAACTCTGAGTCTTCGTCTAGCCTATGCATGCCTTGCACGGCTCTGGTGCCAAATCTGCACTTCTGAGATGAATGAGAACAAAATTTAACTCTAATTGAACCTTTCTTTCAATGCACTCGTTGTGGACAATTCAACTACACTCCTTGCAAGAATCTCTTGGCTCAATTAGAGAAACAATTGAAACTCATTCACATTCCCTCTCAGACTGCTATTCAACCATGAAATCACATACACAGCATATAAAAGAAAATGTATGACAGAAAGAAAACATTCATGAGCATATTAACATAAATACACAGAGAATAACACAAGCCATGAATTTGAATTCGAACTCTTTCTATTAATTCAAATGTGTGTACATGGGTGTTCTTCATACACTTCTCTGCATTCTCTTCTCTCTTTCTGCTTCAACAACCACATTACAATGTACAATGAGGGTGTCTATATCCCGTTTCCCTCTCAACCTCTAAAGCTATCAAATCTAGAATTAAATTTCCTATCTACTTTACATTAAGTCTATTAAATGCCTCATCTACCTAAGGATGAGAGATTATCTTCTCAAGGTCCATTACAATATACAAAGTGCGCTTCATTAAATCCACACATTAATGTTTTCGCAACAAATTCCAAATGAGATCCAAAAATAAATTATGATGGCTTGTCCAGCTGTCTCCCACTTTCGCGCTGGCTCGCTTGACATGGGTGATGCTCCTGCATCAAAACCATCATATCCATAAGCCACGAGGTCATCCATGGCATTGTCCTATGAGAGGAGATCCTGTGAGTAATTAGATGCCCTTAGGTGTTATCCAATTTATAAAAAGGAAAGTCCACAAACTGTATGATTCTCTCAAACCAAAGCTTGTTCTAATTTCATGCTTACAGTCATGAAATTGAACAACAAAAACAATAGATAAAAATAAATTAACTCATACACACAACTAATCAAACAAATCTTTTCAAAACCAAAAGATGATAGAAATATTTGCAATGAGAAGGAGGCATCTACAGAAAATTTTATCCCAATAGGACGACATTTTACAATAATAAAATTGACATGAATATTTGGCTGCCAACAATGGAGACACGTTGGGAGAAGAAGTTATCTCTGCACCATCGTGACTTTAAATTAGGGAACCAATAACTCAAAAAGTTGTTAGAAACAATTAAAATATAGACCAAGCATTTTGACATCAACTCAGAAAAATAACACAGTCATATCATTGAATAAATTTCTATCCATAAATTGTAATACAACATCTCGTTTCAATCAGAGTAATGATATTTATGCAAGTAACTTCAATATCGTTGATAGGGCCACTACTGCCAACAGGCGTTTATAGCCTCGGCAGGGATGTCATTTAACCCTGTCTAGTACTTTGATCCCATCCAAAAGTCATCCATCTATGATAAAAAGTATCTTGACATCTGATCAATTTAAAAACATACATGAGGATCTTTGAACCCGACATTGCTTTGTTTCCAGCAGGCTTGTTCAGTACCCCGACGAAGTTTTCTTGGTATCATGTGTGCATTTACCCACTGCCATCAGACCTGTTCAGTATCACGACCAATTTACACACAATTCCCACACATTATAGTGCTTCCAACTCTCTAAAACTATTTATAATATTTTTCAGAAAATTCATGATAACCTGAGAGCGGGGTGATACTGAAGATTTCACAACCAGGCAATGATAGGATTGGTTATTTTTTCATTATTTTAAAACTAATAACTTTCATCGTAATTTGTACATTTAGATTTCAGTCAAGAAATCATCTACAGAATGGGGAAGCGCTATGAGATGTTTTCATTAAAACAGGGACAACGTTAGAAGTTTTTAAAGATAATCATGTTTCCCTGAGATTTCAATGAAAACCGGGAACAATGACTGGAAAAAGACTTACCGTAACTAATATGGATTTAGAACTAAATGTACAAATGCTTTGAACTATTATCAACTACTGTTAATGAAATGACCAATTCCCTTAAATAATGAATGATGATTCAGAAATAATTATTGGGGAAACAAAAAACAAAATAAAAAGAAAAACAAAACAAAAGAACACGCAAGCTAAAAATATTTACAAGGGGGCAAACTTGATTTTCTCAGGTGAAGTATTTTTTTAAAGACCGACCATTCACTTGAAAAGTGTTTGGCTGTCCCTGCAAGTTGTGCAACTGAAAAGAGCTAGGACCCAATTTTTTAGAAATGACAAAAGGCCCCAACCATAGGTTTTGAAACTTTGTATGTTTTCCTTTGTTCTCATGCGCTTTGTCCCATTTGATGACAAAATCCCCTACATTTAAATTCCTTTCAGAATATGAAATTGTATCGAACCATCTCTTTACAATTTTTTTATGTTGATCCAATATATGTTTTGCTTGTGTTCTTACTTCTTCAAATTTTAATAAAGCGTTTATCCAATTTTCTAGAGGAGGACTTTCCTCTTCTTGAACTTTATGCGACAATTGCAGAGAAGGAAGAAAGAAATGTGGAGGAAGGATGGATTCTCTTCCATAAACGAGGAAGAAAGGAGAATCACCAATGGAATATTTTGGAGTGACTCTATCATCCCAAAGTGCCTTGTACAATGCATTGTGAAAATTTTATGGTTTTTTGACATTGTTCTCTTTATAATATTGATATGATTCTTATTTGTTGATTTGGCCAAACCATTCCCTTGAGGGTAATAGCTAGTAGAGTATTTTAGTTTAATCCCTTTTTCTAAAGAAAATGCATTCATGTTCAGGGAGGAAAAATGATGCAGGAGCATCGTACAAAGCCAAAAGCATGCGTCTAGCCAAAGGAGCAGTTGAACGCGCAGATGGAAAAAGAGCACGTTTTTATGAACAACGTTTTGAATTTTGAACTTAAAAGCATCAATGTAATAGTTAGGAAGAAGGCATACTTTGCAATTATACCTAGGAGATATGAATAGATCTGAGGGGATCACTCCCATCTGTCAAATTGTAATAGGCATTTAAGTCTATTAATGAAAGTAGGTAGATTGGAATTGAGAGATTAAACAGTTTAGAGTGTAGGAGGGAAAACGGATATAGACACCCTCGCCTTTGTATTATTGTATGAATAGATCATTAGCACAAATAAGAATAAGAGAGTTGTAGAAGAGAGCTGTAGAGAAGAATGCATGTACAAGATCTTGAATTAATATATGAAGCTTTGACTCAGATTTCATGGTGTTATGATGCTTACTGTTTACATATGTTGAATGGTATGCTTACAGTTGTTTTATTCTCTATGCTATGCATTTTTTATGATGCTATGTTGTGTTGAATGTATGATTTCATGTTGAATGTATGAAGTCTCAGAGAGAAAGAGAATGAGTTTCAATTGTTTTTCTTCCTGAGAGAAGTTCTTGCAAGGACTTCAGTGAAACGTCTACAAGGTGTGTGTTGACAAGGGTTCTGAGTCTATCTCAGAAAACTCAGGAGGGATACCATTTTTCTCATTCCATAAGAAGTGCAGGTGAAGCACAAAATATGTGCAAGGTGTGCGCAGGTTAGTTGAAGCCTTAGAATTTATCAACTAAGGTTGAAGAGTGAAAGACTACTATTGTCGAGAGTGCATAGAGTCGAAGAATCAAATACATAGAAGTATTTGAAAGATTTCCACAAAGTGTGCATGCAAGAGTCCTTTCGAGACTTGAGGCTGCGATAGAAAGCTCAGGAGATCAGTGCCTTTGGAGTATTCAAAGGAATATGGGGAGCTAAATCATCGCGCAGAAGTTAAGTTCAGTGGAAGGACACTAAGTTAGTTTGGTCAGAGATTCATTAAGGAGTGAATCGGATGGTCGAAATTCTCCGTGGAGAACTCACAAAGCCACGAAGACCGTAGGATCCATAGGAGTTCCAGGGTGGATAAGGGTTAGACGAACCCATTACGTTGGTTTCAATATTCAACATCGACAATTGATCATGACTGTCGAGCCATCAAGATCATTTCGGCAAATCGGGGTTTGTAAGTTCGAAGTGCAAGCCAAATCCCTTGGTCACTCGAACTTTCGAATCATGAAATGGATTATCGTGTGTGAAGACGAGGCATAGAATTTTTGGCGTTTTGGAATTTTGGAGTTCGGCATTTCGGGGATCCTGACGACAAGGAGTTAGGCCTAGAGGAGCGAAAATCTTGAAGTCGCGAATCGCGACAAGATTTTGGCGTGAAATTTCAGGATTTCGGCACTTCGGGTGTTGGGAAGTAGAGGAGGTAGCATTTTGGGATTGAGAGTTTTGAACTCCCAGTACCCAGAAGCCCGAAATAACGTGGGTCATCGGATCGAATGAGGGCTTGTAGCCATTGATCCTGTGGAAGGTGCCATTTCGAAGTTCAGGGTTTTGAAGTGATAGAGGAATGGTTGTCAAAGGGTTATTCAAGTTCTGAAAGTCGGAAAGCTTGAGTGGACAGGAGGCAAGAATCCACATGGGAAACATAGTAGAGGAGTGAAGAAAGGTGGCACATTTTCATCAATAGGCGGAGTCAATCCTCGTTGATCGTTTCAGAGTTTTGAAGGTTGAAGAACTAGGATTCTTGCAGCTGGATTTGCGAAATCGCGAAGTCTGAAACTCTGAATTGATGAAAAGTTTTGTTAGGGAACCAACCTTTGTTGAACGCATCGAGGTTCAGCATTTCGGCAGTTTCAAAGATAAGAGGTCGGGGTTCTTTACTCCAGAATTCCTGAACTCGTGAAACACGACACAACTGTGGAGGAACACGCAGCCAAAGATTTCGATAATTCAGCATTTTAGGTTTCAGAGGTTGTAGAGATAGGAAACTCGACAACAGGAATCGTGATATCGCGAAACCCAAAATTCTGATTCGACAAAGGGTGTGATCATATTGTTGGCCAGGAGATTTGGGTTGATGCCTAGTGTTTGATCATGCGGGCATACCTATAAGGACCTGTGGAAAACACTGTGGTGTGTGTGTGGGATTCCCTATGGAGGAATCGAAAAGTCAATTTGATTCAGGGAAAATTTAGAACAATCATGTGTGGATCTTGGCCTGAGGGTCGAGGTTGGCACCATTTGTGGTATCAAAGCTTGATTTTGTCTGTATATTTCAGGTAGAAGGAGCTAGATAAAAAGGAGTAGTCTGATACGCACCAATTTGGTATCAGAGCTGTAGAACAAGTTCTTTGCTTCTGTAGCTGAGAACAAGGGAACATTTTACATCCATGCCACCGAGAAGAAGAGACAGGCCAATGCCAATGCCTGATCCAGCAAGAGAAAGAGAAATGCGCGAGTTATGTGCTAGACTTGATGCCATGGAGATAGCACAAATGCACATAGTTGACGTTGGGGATATCAGCGAAGCTGAAAGTGAAAATGAAACTAGAAACGAAGGAGAAGAAGTTGCAGTCGAAAATGTTGCAAATGAATGCCTATTCAAGGTTTTTGTAAGGATAGGTGCCAGAGAAAAGATGGAGATTCCCATGTATGAGGGAAACATGGATGTTGATGAGCTTCTAGACTAGATTAGAGCTCTGGATAAATACTTCGACTATCAGGATGTCGAGGAAGAAAAGAAAGTCAAACATGTCGTTACTAGACTTATAGGGATGCAACACTATGGTGGGATGAACCACAGGCTGACAAACGTTGCAAAGGCAAGCAGAAAATCAAGAGCTAGGATAGAATGGTTGCAAAGATGAAATCCAAATCTATACCCAATGATTGTCAAATCACTCTATTTCGGAGGATGCAGAATTTGAGATAGAAGCTTATGTCAGTGAAAGAATACACTGAAGAGTTCTACAAGATAAACATTAGAGCAAGTCATCATTAAAGCAATGATGAAAAAGTTGTTAGGTACATGAATGGTCTGCGATATGACATCCAATATGAGATGAGCATGATGACCATCCAAAATGTGGAAGATTCTTATCAGATAGCTCTGAAAGCTAAAGAGAATCTAATCTGAAAGCAAGGTCAAAGAGGCTGAGGTAGAAGTCAAGCCAGAGGAAAAAAAATTGCCCAAGACAGAACTCAGAAACCTAAAGAAGAGGAGAAGAAACCTCAAACTCAACATGAGAGAGGAGGAAGCTCACAAAGATGGAAGTATGTTGATAAAAATACTTTTCCTCGAGCCAGAGGAAGAGGAAGAGGCAGAGGCAGTGAAGTAAAATGCTTTATTTGTGGAAAGATTAGACATAAATCCTATGAGTGTACAGATAAGAAAAAAAGATGGTGGTGAAACTCACATTGTCGAAGCTCAAGGATGGAATGTTGAGGGTGAAAGATCTTTGATTATGAGGAAAGTTCTCTTGAATCCAGAGAAGGAGGCAGAGAACCCAACCCAAAGAAACAGTTTGTTTCAGACTACTTGCAAAACTAAAGACAGAGTATGCAAAGTCATAGTGGATAGTGGTAGCATAGAAAATCTTGTATCTATAGAGATGGTAGAAAAGCTGGAGCTAGAGACTATTGTACATCCAAGCCCATAAAGAGTTTTGTGGCTACAAAAAAGACATCAGGTAAATGTCACTAAACAATGTTTAGTTGAATTTAAAATAGGGGGATATAAAGATGAAATATTATGTGATGTCATTCCCATGGATGTTTGTCATCTATTGTTGGGTAGACCATGGAAATATGACAGGAACGTGATTCATGATGGGAGAAAGAACAAGCACACCCTGTAGAAGAATGGGAGGATGCACATGTTGTTGTTGATTAAAAACCAAGAGGTGAAAACAAAGATGAGAAAAAATGTACTTCTCATGAGTGGGAAGGAACTTCTTAAGGAGGTTAAGAAGAAGGAAGACACACAATTTATTGTGGTTAGGAAGCCCATAATTGTTTTGACCAGTACAAGGATAGATGATTTACCAGAAGAAATCCAGGAGTTGCTGGAAGAGTTTGTTGATATAGTAGTGGATGAACTACCTTGTTCATTGCCACTTATTAGAAGTATAATACATCATATCGACCTTATACCTAGAGCCATCTTACTAAACAAAGCCGCGTACAGGTTGGCACCATAGGAAAATGAAGAAATTAAGAGACATGTCCAAGACTTAATGGACAAAGGAATGATTAAGGAAAGCTTGAGTCCATGTGTTGTTCTGATAGTGCTCAACCCAAAGAAAGATGGATGTTGGAGAATGTGTACAGACTCAAGGGAAATCAATAATATTAGCATCAGATACAGATTGCCATTGCCAAGGATGGACAACTTGATGGATTGCTTGAGTGGAGCAATATTTTTTTCAAAAATTGATTTGAAAAGCGGGTATCATCAAATTCACATGAGAGAAGGTGATGAATGGAAGACAACGTTCAAAACGAATGAGGGGTTGTATGAATGGCTTGTCATGCCATTTGGTTTAACGAATCTACCCAGTACTTTCATGAGGTTGATGAACAAAGTCCTGAAGGATTTCATTGGGAAATTCATCATCATATATCTTGATGATATATTAATTTTCAGCAAGACAGAAGCAGAACACTTGAGACATTTAGCTGCAGTGATGAGGAGATTACAGCAAGAGAAATTGCTGATTAATATGAAGAAATCATCATTTATGAGGACAGAACTCATTTATTTGGGTTTTGTTATCTCTGCGAATGAGTTGAAGATGGATCCTAAAAAGGTAGATGCAATTAAGAATTGGCCATCGTCGAAGAGTGTGTTTGAAGTTTGAAGCTTCCATGGTTTGGCAATTTTTTACAGGAAATGCATTTGAAACTTCAGTGGAATTAGTGCACCAATGATGGATACGGTGAAGAAAAGACACAAATTTTTTCACTGGATAGAAGAAGCAGAGAAGAGTTTCAATCTACTGAAGAATAAGATCACAGAACAACCAATTCTGGTTTTGCCGGATTTTAGCAAGACAATCCAGGTCAAGTGTGATGCGAGTGGATTTGCAATTGGAGCAGTCTTGAGCAAAGATGATAGGCCAATCACATACTTCAGTGAAAAACTGAATGAAGCGAAGATCAAGTACTCAACATATGACAAAGAATTCTATGCAGTGATACAAGCACTGAAGAAATGGAGACATTATTTGGTTCCTAAAGAGTTTGTTTTGTACAGTGATAATCACGCTTTACAATTTGTGACTCAACAAGAGAATTTGAACCAAAAACATGTTAAATGGGTCAAATTCATGAAGAATTTTACTTTTGTGATTAAGCATATTTCTAGAACTGCTAACAACTTTGTTGATGCTTTGAGCAGGAAATGTTTGCTGATGCAGGAATTTAGAATCAAAAATTTGGGTTTTGATAACCTCAAAGAAATGTACAGAGATGATCCAGACTTCAAGGAGGCATATGAGGCATCTGAGAATCCAATTCTCAGGGATAGAATCCAATGTAATGAATACATGATCCAGGATGGATTATTGTTTAGGGGAAATCAATTATGTATTCCAAAATGCTCCATGAGGGAGAACCTGCTGAAGGAAAAACACAGTGGAGGATTGGACGGACACTTTGGTTATGATAAAATGTTCTCAAAGTTGAAAGGATCATATTTTTGGCCAATAATGAGGAAAGATGTTAAGAAATTTGTGGACAGATGCAAAATTTGTCAACACACAAAAGGGAAAAGGTAGAACACAGGGTTATATCAACCATTACCCATACCTGAAAGGTCGTGGGATGTAGTGAGCCTGGTTTTCATATTGGGACTGCCAAGAACACAAAGAGGATGTGATTTGATCTTTGTGGTAGTCGACAGATTTTCCAAGATGGCACATTTCATACCATGCCAAAAAACTAGTGACATAGCTCATATTGCGAACCTGTTTTTCAAGGAAGTCATCAGACTTCGCAGCTTTCCAAGGAGTATCATGTCTGATCGAGATACCAAGTTCATAGGGAATTTTTGGAGGACCTTATGGAAAAAGCTGGGGACAAGTTTTTCTTTTAGCTCAGCATATCATCCTGAAATGGATGGGCAGACAGAAGTCATGAACAGAAACTTGGGAGATTTGTTGAGGAGCTTAGTGATTGAACACCACAGTCAGTGGGATCACAGTCTGCCATAGGCGGAATTTTCTTATAATGACTTGCTTAATAGAAGCACAGGGAAAAGTCCATTATAGATTGTATATGGAATGTAGACAAGGGGAGTTTCTGAATTGAAAGATGTGGAACAAACTGAATTCAGAAGTGCTAGTGCAGAGGACTTTGCAGAACAAATGAAGGAGATTCATAGCCGAGTCAAGGAGCGATTGCAGAGTTCATGTCAAGAATATAAGCGCAGAGAAGATCAACACAGGCGAGAAATTCAATTTGAAGTTGGTGATTTGATTCTTGTGCATCTGAGGAAGGAAAGGTTCCCAAGGGGAACATATAACAAACTAAAGATGAAAAATATTGGATCATGCAAGGTCATAAGAAAATTTGGGGCAAACACATATGAGATTGAATTACCCAATGGGATTGAAATCTCACTGATATTCAATGTTGCGGATTTGTACCCTTACAGAGCTGAAGAAGCGGGAGAAGAAGATGAACAGAAAGAAGTTCAATGGACAAAACAAATTCCTGTAGCTGAAAAGCCACAAATGGAAAGCATAATTCACAAGAGGGTTAGAAAAAAGACCAAGAGAAAAGAGTATTTTGAATACTTGGTCAAATTGAAGGGACATCCAGTTGAAGATGCTATTTGGGAAGATGAAGCAGAAATGAATAAGCATGGACAGACCGTGCAAGAGCTCATGAACATGAGTTCATGAAAATTTTCTAGTAAGGGAGTATGATGCAGGAGCATTGTACAAAGCCAGAAGCACGCCTCTAGCCAGAGCAACTGGACGCGCAGATGGAAAAAGAGCATGTTTTTATGAACAACGTTTTGAATTTTGAACTTAAAAGAATTAATGTAATAGTTAGGAAGAAGGCATACTTTGCATTTATACCTAGGAGATATGAACAGATCTAGGGGGATCACTCCCATCTATCAAATTGTAATAGGCATTTAAGTCTGTTAATGAAAGTAGGTACATTGGAATTGAGAGATTAGACAATTTAGAGTGTAGGAGGGAAAACGGATATAGACACCCTCGCCTTTGTATTATTGTATGAATAGATCATTAGCACAAATAAGAATAAGAGAGTTGTAGAAGAGAGTTGTAGAGAAGAATGCATGTACAAGAGCTTGAATTAATATATGAAGCTTTGACTCAGATTTCAGGGTGTTATGATGCTTACTATTTACATATGATGAATGGTATGCTTACAGTTGTTTTATTCTCTCTGTTATGCATTTGTTATGACGCTATGTTGTGTTGAATGTATGATTTCATGTTGAATGTATGAAATCTGAGAGAGAAAGAGAATGAGTTTCAATTGTTTCTCTTCCTGAGAGAAGTTCCTGTAAGGAGTGCAGTGAAACATCTGTAAGGTGTGCATTGATAAGGGTTCTGAGTCTATCTCAGAAAACTCAGGAGGGATACCATTTTTCTCATTCCAGCAGAAGTACAGGTGAAGCACAGAAGCCATGCAAGGCATGCGCAGGCTAGTTGAAGCCTTAGAATTTATCAACTAATGTTGAAGAGTGAAAGACTGTTGTTGTCGAGAGTGCATAGAGTTGAAGAATCAAATACACAGAAGCATTTGAAAGATTGTCGCAAAGAGTGCATGCATGAGTCCTTTCAAGACTTGAGGTTGCGATAGAAAGCTCAGGAGGATCAGTGCCTTTGAAGTATTCAAAGGAATATGGGGAGTTGAATGATCATGTAGAAGTTAAGTTCAGTGGAAGGACGCTAAGTCAATTTTGTCAGAGATTCATTGAGGAGTGAATCGGATGGTCAAAATTCTCCATGGAGAAATCACGAAGTCACGATGACCATAGGATCCATAGGAGTTGTGGGGTGGATAAGGGTTAGGCGAACCCATTATGTTGGTTTCAAGATTCAATGTCGACCATTGATCATGATCGTCGATCCATCAAGATCATTTCATCAAATCAAGGTTTGTAAGTCCAGAGTGCAAGCCAAATCCCTTGGTCACTTGAACTTCTGAATCGTGAAATGGATTATCATGTGTGAAGAAGAGATCTAGAATTTTTGGTGTTTCAGAATTTTGGAGTTCTACATTTCGGGGGTCCTGACGACAAGGATTCGTGCATGGTGGAGTGAAAATCCTGAAGTCGCGAGTCGGGACAGGATTTTGGCGTGAAATTTCAAGATTTCGGCACTTCGGGTATCGGGAAGCAGAGGAGGCATCATTTTGGGATCGAGAGTTTCGAACTCTCGGTACCTAGAAGCCCGAAATAATGTGGATCGTCGGATCGAATGAGGGCTTATAGCCATTGATCCCGTGGAAGTTGCCATTTCGGATTTCGGGGTTTTGAAGTGATAGAGGAATGGTTGTCAAAGAGTTATTCAAGTTCCAAAAGCCAGAAATGTTGGGTGGATAGGTGGTAAGAATCCATGTGGGAAGCAAAGTACAGGGGGGAAGACAGGTGGTGCATTTTCTTCAATAGGTGGAGGCAATCCTCGTTGACCATTTCAGAGTTTTGAAGGTTGAAGAACCGGGAGCCTTGCAACCGGATTCGCGAAATTGCAAAGTCCAAAACTCTGAATCAACGAAAAGTTTCATTGGGGAGCCAGCCTTTGCTGAACGCATTGGGGTTCAGCATTTCGGTAGTTTCGAAGACAAGAGGTCGGGGTTCTTTACTCTAGAATTCTTGAAGTCACGAAACGCGACAAAACTGTGGAGGAGGACGCGGCCAAAGATTTCGACAATTCGACATTTTGGGTTTCGGAGGTTGTAGAGACAGGAAACTCAACAACAGGAATCGCGATATCTTGAAACCCAAAATATCGATTCAGCAAAGGACGCAATCATATTGTTGTCCAGGATATTTGGGTTGATGCCTAGAGTTTGATCATGCGGGCATACCTATAATGACCTGTGGAAAACATTGTGGTGTGTGTGTGGGATTCCTTGTGGAGGAATCAAAAAGTCAATTTGATTCAGGGTAGATTTAGAATGATCCTGCGTGGATCTTGGCCCAAGGGTTAGGGTCGGCACCAAAAAATAAGAACCATTGTCAAAAACCAAACATTCAGGAATTTCGAAACAAGTGATAATATGAGTGTTTAGAAACAAAACTACCTGGTTTGTGTTGACTACCTTTAATGGTAAGGCTTCAGACCATCTCATAAAATAATTTGTTTTCATGAGAATGTACTTGTGTTGTTTTGAGGAAGGGGTATTAATCGTTCCTATAATATCTAGGCCCCACTTCTTAGAAGGTGTGTCTACCGTAACAGGCTACAAAGGGTTTCACCTGTCCTACAACCTTTTGACATAGTATACACTTGCGGGACAAAGTGTGGGCATCCTTAAAAAGGGTAGGCCAATAGAATCCAACCCTTATTACTTTTTGGCAATGGTATCTTCACCAAAATGACCCCTAGCATCATCAGAATGAAGTTCATCCAACACCCTTTCAGATTCCTCCTTTTCTAAGCAACGCAAAAAAACACCGTCAAAATTCTTTTGAAATAATATATCATTAGTTAATTGGAAAGATGAAGATTTAAGACTTAGTGCTCTTCTATTTTTTGGATCGAGGTTATGAGGAGTAGTTATCTGAAGCAAATAAAATATGATATTATCATACCATGAATTTGGCATAGTTTGTGTACAACAAATTTGTGTTTCCTTATGTTGATTTGTAGTTGATGTATTTATTTGATTTTCTGACTTTTCAACTGAATCAACTACCAATTTACAAAGGCCTTGACCTTTAACAATTTGTGCAGGCACTATTTCAAGATCATATTCCTGAAGTGATGTCATCCAATTTTCCCTTTTATCTCCCATCTCTTTCTGCACTAACAGATTCCTACAACAGGGTAAGAAACAATGATTTGTGTCCTGGATTTTAAAAGGTAAGACCTGAAATGTTTAACCTCTTTGAAAATAGCGTATGTCTGCTGGTATACCAAGGGGTAATTTAGTTATGCTCCTTTAAAGGCGGAGCTCATAAATGAGATGGGTATCTCATTTCTTTCAACATTTCTTTTGTGTGAGTACAACAACATAAGATCTGTCATAGGCAAAAGTATATAATGTAAAATCCTAGGAAAAATCAGGGCTCATCAAGGAAGGTGCCTCAATTATAGATTTGTTAAGAACCTGAATAGATCTACAAATATAATCACCACAAATACTGAATACACAATAGATCCATAGAAAAAGATAGAAGAAACCACACTATATTATTACCAAACCCTTGAGGTAGGGCAACACCATACAATGGATTCTATTATGGAAGGGACCCTCTCCTGTTCACTTGTCTCTTCGAGGGGGCATCCTCCTATTGAGCTACCACTCCAAATACAATATTTCTATTCATATCCCATTACATTGCTTGAACCTTTTTATATGGTGCTACCATCACCTAAGAACATTCTAGAGGAGGAATCTTCTAGAAGTAGAATCTTCTAGGAAGTCCTCTTACTTTTATTATAGCTAACTACCCATTTATTATATCTAACTACCATAGTGGGCCTTATTTAATAATACAGTGGACCTAGTCCACCTTACATTCAATGGCCTCCACTGTTATCACTATGGGCCCTCTAGGCCCCACCACTACCTCTCTAGATACCTTACATTCCATCTCCTTTATGAAAGCGTTGTCCTCAAAGCTTGATGTACAACCATATACCAGGGTCACATGGATAACTGTGGACCATAGTGCTAAAGTAGACTAGAGAACTAGGGTTCCATTGAAAAATGGTAGCGACCATGTTGATGTATTCCAAATGCCATTGTAAACTAGGGTCCCATGTCAAATTTCTCATGTTAACCCCACATGGAAAATATCAGCACCCAATAACCAACTAAAAATGATGCTCCCAATATTGACACCTGTCATGTGGATCCAAATAAGAAGATCCATCCATATAGTGGAAAATGGTCTTAGCTGAATCTATAAGGAATAATACCACTGTAGAATATGTAGGATAGACACTGGTAATAATCATTGACTCTTGATTTTTCACATCGATTATCTCTACAGAAGGTGGATTAGAGTCATCAAATAAACTATGAAAGTGGTTGTCATCCCAGAAATGACAACTATCCATATACCAATCATCACAATCGGCCTCAAAATCATACCAAGCATATATTTCTTGATTATATGCATCCCTGATGTCCACCATAAAAAATCTCCCCTGCATGTTATCCAATGAATCTTGAATACTACGGAAACTATCATTGAGGCCATCTGCAAAGTCATCCAATGTGTCAAACAATTGGGATTTGAATGCTTTAGTAATTTGTAGAATTTATTTGAGGGTTTGAGAGGAAATAGTCATATGAGCACCCTATGAACTCTTTAGTCCCGCATCCATCATGAAAAAACTAAAAAAATAGAACAATAAGTTACGGCAGAAAATCATGACTTTTTCTGGAAAAACCCTAAAAAACTATTGAATTTAAAATGCTCATAACCTCACTTCCCGGACTCCATTTCACCTGGTTTTTTTTTTTTTTAATTGGGTGAAAATGTGAGAGGAAATCAGATATTTAATTTTTTTGGACAAATTAAGCCTCCATATGCTACATTAAAAAAAATTAATAAAATAATAATAATACCGTGCCGTCGTCCGCGGAAAAAAACCCTGAAAATTGCAAATTTTAAAACTTCAATATCTTGACTTCCCGGACTCTATTTCGGACAATTTGTTTTTTCAAATTGGGTTTTTTTATGAGAGGAACTCAGATATACAACTTGTTTCTACAATTTTTTCACACAAGTATACCAAAAATTTCTAGAATGTCGTGGCCCTCTTTTTTCTTCTCCGAAAAAAAATCTGCAAAAATAAAAAATATTTGTCCACAATGTATGCCAAGGAAAGTGCTATGATACCACTTGTTAAGAACCAAAGAACTAAATACAAAAGCACCACAACAAATATATGAAACAATATGCAAAATCTCTTTTATTATTATCAAACCCTCAGGCTAGGGCAACACCATACAATGGATCCTATTATGGAAGGGATCCTCTCCTGTTCACTTCCTCTTCAAGGGGGCATCCTGCTATTGAGCTATCACTCCAAATAAAATAATTCTCTTCATATCCCATTACATTTCTTGAACCTCTTTATATAGTGCTACCATCACCTAAGAACATTCTAGAGGAGGAATCTTCTAGAGGTAGAACCTTCTAACTACCCATTTATTATATCTAACTACCATAGTCAGCCTTATTTAATAATATAGTGGACCTAGTCCACCTTACATTGAATGACCTCCACTATTATCACTATGGGCCCTCTAGGCCCCACCACTACCTCTCTAGATACCTTACAAGATTTTCCAATAGAATAAAAAGCTTGACTATCGTGTGATCCCCATTTGTATAGAACATCCTTTTTTATCATTTTTTGTAGAGGTTTAACCATCTTAGAAAAACTTGGAACAAAACGTCTGACAAAATTAATTTTACCCAAAACGGATTGCATGGCGTTTTTGGAAGAAGGTGGGGGAAGGTTGGAAATGGCTTGGGTTCTTCAGGATCAATTATCATTCCATATTTAGAGAATACAAACCCAAGAAATTTCCCTTGTTCTACTACAAAGACTGATTTTTTAGGATTGAGTGAAATGTCGAACTTGCAACATCATTCTAACACGTCCCTAAGATGAGACAGGTGATCTTCCTTGTTCTTGGAAAATACAATGATATCATCTAAATAGACCACAACTTACTGATTAATAAGGCCATGAAAAGAAATTTCCATTTCCCTATGGAAAGTGGCACCGACATTTATCAATCCGTAAGGAATTTTTCTGTAGGCGTAGGTGCCCCATGGGGTACGAAAAGTGGTTTTCAACTGATCTGATGGAGACATAAGCACCTGGTTATATTCTAAGAAACCATCTAATAAATATAGTCTTTCATAACAATATACTTGCTACAAAATTTGTTCCATTGGAGGAACAAGGTAATTGTCTTTATCAGAGGCTCAGTTTAAATTGCGAAAGTCGACACAAAGTCGAATTTCTCCATTTTTATTACTTAATGGGACTAAGTTGGATACCCATTGAGTATGTCGGAATGGAAAAAAAATATTGTCTATGAGTAATTTATTTAGTTCTTTTTTATGGTGGGTTCTAATTTAGGATGCATTTTCCTCAATTTCTATTGAAAAGGTTCGGTTTGGGGCTTCATAGGAATTACATGATGTATTATGTTTGGATCAAATTTTTTAGATCATCGTAAGTCCAAGAAAACAAATCTTTGAATTCTTTGAACAATTTTATAAAAGAAGACTTTTCTTGTTCAGAACACCCTTTTCCCAGATTGATATTTTGAGGATTATCTCGCATTCCTAAATTTACAGTTTCGTACAACAATGAGGAATTGTTTGTTTTGCAATTGACTACTCCTCTAAACTTGTCATGTAGATCATAAAAATTTTCTAATCTAATAGCAAATTTGGGGATAGAGTTAATCAACTCAAATGATAATTCTGTTGATCGAGGATCAGATATTACCGTGAAATCTTGGAGGTTCTCATTATGAGTGCTTTCATCGATTACTGCATCTTGGAAGGTGTCTTCCATATGCAAAAAATTGGTGATCTATTGATTTTCATCAAACATTCGTCAATTTGTGATATTGTCAGGAATCGATGGCCTAAATAACAATTCAACTAAGAATGCGTTAGGAGAAATACCTTCAGCAGGCAACAATTTAGAAGCAACATTAGCTAGTAAATCATCTTCCGAATTACTCAACCTAGGAATACAATTTATATTGAAAGAGAGAAATTTATGTATTAAACTCCACACCTCAGTTTGGTAGTTTTTAAAATACGGTGATAAAAAATGTATTTCATTTCTTACAGGTTTTACTACGATTTCAGAGTCACCGAATACCACCAATTTTTGCACGTCCATATCCAGTGCCTTCCTTAGTCCCTTCACAAGTGCTTTGTATTCTGTTGTATCGTTAGTACATTCAAATTCCAATCGGCAGGAAATAAATGTTTTATTACCTGTGGGATTGATAAGCACACAACTATCACCTGCCCCTTCCTGGGATTTGGATCCATCAAAATATAACCACCAGATCTGTTCGTCATCATCAATATTCGGTATACTTGCCAGAGTTGTTGTCTAAGTATAGGTTGATACTTCAGATTGTTGTTCTGGGTTGGTGATAGAGGAAATTTCAGTCATGAAATTACCAAAAAAATTATTCATTCCCTGTGTCTCAATCGAATTTACAGAAGTAGTAAAAGGCTTGTTTGGATCATTTCAACCTGTCACAATATACTTGAGCTAATTTTCTCTGTTTATTCTGATCTTGTTAGGCTGTCCATTTTCTAGCAGCAAGAAATGAGACCAGTCCGTAGAAAAATAGTTGTGTAACTTCTCTGACCAATCTCTACTCAAAAATAAATCATATACTTTAGGAATGTCAACAAAAATAATATCAATTACTTGGTGAACCTTGGGATTGGAAGATAATCTTATCAACACTTTTTTTAGTTCACCAATGACTTTGACATTAGTTCGATCTAACTGAATAATCTTTAAATCATAAAGCTTTACCTCAGAGTTAATTTTCTGACACATAGACAGAGGCATTACATTTGACAAGGCACAAGAATCAACCATATAGTTATTTACATTCCTATTAAAAAATTTGAAAGCTAATAAAAAACAAGGCATATTTTTTCGTGAAGAGACAACATAATTCTGTTGTTTTTTTATGGTTGTACCTGAAATAGTTTTATCTAAGTTTCCTACATTTTTTTCCGCTATATCCCTTTTATCTTGATTTTCGGATGAATTTTTACAGGAGACATATTTATCTTTATTTGGGTCACTTTCTGTTGATTTCTTGCTAATAGAATCATTCTTTTTATTATTTTCAGCAATACTTTGGAGCATTTTCTGTAGGATAAGAAGAAACTTAAGTAACTCAAAAATTGATATATTCACCCTTAGTTTTTTAAGATCTTCAACCAAATGATATTTTAAAGCTGGGGAAGCAAAGTTTTGTCTTGTTTCAGTTTTCTTTGGTTGTTTTGAAACCACATTTCTACTTGTTTAAGGTGAAGGTTTGTTTTTTTTTACTTCGAATGTTATAGGGATGGACAATTTCAAAGTTTTCTTGAAATATGTTGTCTGATAAATGCCCGAAAATGGGAAGATATGATTCCTCCTCAACAAGTGTTTCTTCCTCACCTGTATCGTCATGATTTTCAGAGGGAGAAGAAACAGAGTTATCATGTGCTTCCAGGATTGTTTGCAAAGCATATTGTAGACCTTCAAAGTTTAGACCTTATGTGGTCGGGTTTGGCCGGTTTGGAGGAAAAGGTTTTTTGAAAGGTGGTCTAAAACCTCCTTTACTTGTATATGCCTCCTCAGCGGATATTTTGAAGTCTACAACCTGATTGGATAATTTCTGGAAAGATTTTTCCAAACTTTCCAAGTCTAATGTATCTTGTTGATTTTTGGTTTCAGGAGGTTTGGTGAAAATTTCTATTTTCTTTTTAGAAGATGAAGTTGTTACAACCTCACTACTTAGACTATATTTTAAGCTCAGAATGTCTTTCTCAATCAAGACTTCCTCCTCAAAAGCTTCTAATAATGTGTTATTTTTGGACCTTTTAACCCATATGGCTATGTTGTTATGCAAGGCCTTAGTATAATATGAAACAATCAGGTTTTCTGCAGGCATCAAATCTACAAGGATTTTGTTTTTTAGGGTTAGGAATCTCTGGTTAAAGTTATTAAATTTTTCTTTAGGGTTCATTTTCAAACTAAAGAGTTCCATTACCAAGACTTTTGGAGATTTATCATCTCTGAATTTTTCTAGAAAATAGGCTTCAAACTTGTGGCAAGAAATGATGGTCTGAGGTTGTTGTGCAGAATACTAGGTTGAGGTGTTCCCCTCAAAAGTGTAAGGGAATAATATACACAAAACTTCTTTGTTTTCGACACTTCGGAGTATAACAGCTAACATAAATTTATCGATGTGATCCTCAGCTGATTGCTTCGAATATGGATCAAATTTGGGCAACCATTTCTCCAGATGTTTGGGAAACGAGTGTTGCAGTCCAGGTACTACCACGACATCTTAATCGAGCCAAGGTCTAGCGTGATTATTTTTGTTTTCCATGGGATTTGGTGGAGTTGAAGCTTGAGATGGTTCAAATGAATGACTTCCTTCATCTGAGGATTCCTCTCCTGAAGAGGGTGGAGAAGAACCAAGTGGGGATGGTGGGATACCAGATCCTACAGCACCAACGATAAATGCTTCAGCAAGATCGGTTATATTACCACCTAATGGTTTTTTGGGAATACTAGTGTCTTGATCTTGTTCTTGAAGATTTGTGAAATCAAGGGGTTGATTAGGTTGTCTACTAGGTTGTTTGATTCGGGATAAAGCACTTTGAGTTCTAATGATCGACTGGCAAACAATTTCTTGGACATCAGTCCCTTGAGGAACTGGTGCCACTAGTTCAATGGGAATGTCAGGAGTATTGTTTGAGGTAGTAGTTGGGTCAAGTGTAACGTTAGTGTCTAAGTGAATATGTGTTACAAAAGGAGAAGGATTGTTTGGGGGAGTCTTACAAACTCCACGTGCCATCAATGAATTTCAAGGCCTCCTTCTAGCACCATTCATTGATGGGCGTTTGCGACACACCATCAACAGGAAGGATAGATCTGGACCCTGGTTGTCTATTTAACCCAATCTTTTTTGTATGATCTATCCTGAGGGGTTTTATGGCTCTGTTAGCCAACTAGGATCCTAAAGACATATTGAAGGAAGTGAACTAACTAAAGATACAATTCTAACAATCAATACCTTAATTACAAATGTCCAACTAAGAGTGTTAATGTACAATGGTTATATACAATTTACAAGGTTTGAGAAAAGCCTTGTGAAAGTGATTGTTTAAGATAATGTATCTAAAGAATATAAAGTATACACAAACTTACTCTAATACTCTAAATATCAAACTAGTAAACAAAGAATAAATATGATTGTAATGATATAACAAAAATAGAAAAAGCTAATTCATGTCTAAATAATGCAATAACTATTCATTCACATATAAACAAATTAAATAAATAATACATCGACTAACCTCTAGCTGATCAACAATGATCAAGTAATTCATCTCTCTGCATTTGTGTGAGCTCCTCTTGTCATGTGTCAAGTGAAAACCTATGACAGAAGCAAGCATAATGCTTTCTGAAGAAATTCAAGGAAGTGTTTCATATTCTGGAGCGAGGTTATGATGACAGAAAGATAAATAATTATATATCATGTAACATTGAGATGTCCAATAACAGAGGATGAAAGAAATCCCAATCCCCATTAATGGTGTTACCAACTATCTAGCATTAGACTTAAACTCAAAATACTTAAATAGATGATCAATCACAGATATAAATTAGACCAAAAGATAATGAACAACATAAAGAAAACAATGATATAAAATATTATGTGGAGAAAAGAATAAAGATAATGCAATACAAATAACATTTCATATCAATAAATTGCATGAGAAGACAATGAAAAAACACTGCATAGTTTACACAGGTCTAAACACAAAGAGAAAATTGTTTTCTCATATAGTTTCAAAAATATATGTCCATTCTATGGTCTAGAAAAACTTGCCATTATAACCAGGAAACATAAATATTTAAACATTGTTTTGATTTGTTTCCTCCTATTATGCAAGATAGAGGGAGATCTCTTAAAATAAGTTTATTACTAAAATAGTGTAACAAAAAGATACTCATGTTGGAGTCTTTTAATCAAAAATATTTATATTAATGAACATTGTTTTTCAAAATAGGAAATTACTAATATACTAAAGCTAAATCCATGACTCCTTTCCTTAAGCATATCATCATAGTTTGTTGTTTACCTGAAATAATAAAACAAAATCAAAATTTAGATAATAATCCAAACAAATAATTTAAACATACCAGCTACATAATATTTCAATTCTGTAGCTAGTCTCAAAATAAAAATAAAATAAAAATTGATTCGAACTATTATTTCTCAAATAGAATCAAATCGTAAAAAAAAAAAAAAAAATCTATTTACCATTTTAGAAATTTGACAAAGAGATCTCAGATAGGTCTGAATTTATAATGGTATTGAAGTTTGTTGAATTTTTAATGACCACACTCCCAGATCGCTTAATGTGCTTGTTAGCCCTGTGTGTGTTCGATCAAATGAAAGCTCTCAGGTCAATGTTCTCCCTTTCAAGCATTGAATTTTGAGTGACTATTTGGTTCAATTGTGCCTGTAGATAGGGGACATCCAGATAATACCTTTTAATCCAATCGAAACAATTTTTTCAATGCACCAGTTCTATGCTAGGCAAAGGCCGAGCCTGCTCTGTAGAGGGAAATTTAACATGTTCCATGATTTGTTTAAGATCATGTTGAATGCTAGAAAAAACCTCATGTTTCTTTAAGAATGGGGAAAGATTCGATACAAAATCGAACTATGGTGTATCGACATCAATATCGTCCCCAGGGATTTGGTCATCGATATCATCCTTAGAGAATCGATCATCGAACACAACCACAAGGATTGGTTTTTCATGGTCACGCTGTCAATTTCTTAGTGTTATATATAAGGTTCGACCAAGTCTTTTATTTTTAAAATTAATGTATGGAATTATTTGTTTCTTTCACCTACTTTGTTTCTTGATATCAAGCTCATTTAAATCAACCTAAATTGTCTCAGGACTAGGAACAGTAAGGATTTTATCCTTTAGATCATCCAAAACCTCTTCTCAATATTTCCTGGGAATAAAATCACATCTCGGTTTCTTACCTTTTGATGTCTTCTGGAGAACAACAGGAGTTTTATCTATATACAGAGGGGTTTCTTGCAGATTGACATGTAGATTTTCTATAGAGGGGTTTGATTGACAAGGACTCGGAGATTCATTAAAATGCAGAGGTAATTTTTTCATGTTTTCAGGTAGGTCAAACCCATTTCTATACACAAAATCATGCCAACTATTGCCATCTTTAGACAATTGCAAAATCACCAAAATTCAGATGACGTCATGATGGAATAGACTAGACTAGGCATTTAGGTTTTGTCTCTGGTAGAATTTGGCCATTTTTTGCAGGCTCGTAAGTAGATAAAATGGCATATTCAAATTAAAACCTATAAACACCATCAATAAATGAACATGATATAGGAAGACCAGACCGTATCTACCCTCACATGTAATAAATTTCTTAAGCGTCAACAACAAGCCATGCCATCATGGTTTAAATAGAACAATGGGTGTACCTTTTGCACTGTAGCTTTATTTCTTAGAAGCCATCACTGAGTGCCATGGGACGCCTTTGAAATTTAGTTTTTTAAACCAACGAGGTACCTCTTGGGGAAATCCAGTAGCCTATGCAATTGAACCCTCGGTCACCTCTAACTACAAATCCTCAATTTTAGCCCTGACACCATCGAAAGTATGGGAAAAGGCTTGAGCCACTTTGAGGTTGAAACCCTCAAATATTTTTATGAAACCATCCCAGGAATAATCCACGAGGTCATCCATGGTGTTGTCATGTGAGAGGATATCCTGTGAGCCATTGGTCTTTATCCTCACCACAAGCACCATCAATATAGTCACACAGAAACAACAGGAGTAGCGAAGGGTGGGGTGTGTTCAAAAACACACGAAATAGAGGATGAGATCTGTGTATTCAGAGGAAATCTGATCCCTAAGTCTTCGGAAATCCACCATAGCGACCATTTGGAATGTTGAGTGGATGTTAAACCAGAGGATGCGTAGAATGAAAACCACCCTGTCAAATGAATGCCAAACCCACATTGAAAACTTACCACCTGAAGGAATGAATGCATGCTTGTGCTTAGTAGGACGATGGAGTAATGTTTTAAGGTATGGATGTTAGTCTTGTACCAGGATGATGAGACTGTGATATGACTAGAAAGGATACGATTCGTATTTCAAAATAAACCAAAGTTTTGTTTGTTGCACGATCGTGGATATGTTAATGAGAAAATAAAAAATTATCAAGGAATAAAATGCCTAAGTCATAAAACCAAGGTGGATAACTCATGAGTTATGGTAATGGATAAACCAATAATATGATAGGTTTACAATCTTTAAAGGTTTATGAAAATATTAGATTCCCTTAGGTGTTATCCAATTTATAAAAAGGAAAGTCCACAAACTGTATGATGCCCTCAAACCAAATCTTGTTCTAATTTCATGTTTACAGTCATGAAATTGAACAAGAGAAATTATAGATAAAAATAAATGAACTCATACACACAGCTAATCAAACAAATCTTTTCAAAACCAAAAGATGATAGAAATCTTTGCAATGAGAAGGAGGTAGCTATAGAAAATTTTATCCCATTAAGACGACATTTTACATTGATAAAATTGACATGAATATTTGGCTGCCAACACAAATTTAGTGATAAACATTATATCTAAAATTTGGTAAGGATGAAAAGCAAGACTTTCTCGGGAGAAAATGATTCTAATAACTTTCCCTCTTCTTCACGGTACCCTTATTACTTAGAAAAGAGTTTCCTCTGATGACAACCTATATGTGTTATCTCCAAAGGGAATTTTATTGAAAACTATAACAAAATCATTAGGTGCTTCATAAAAGTAAATAGAGGTCTTTTGTCTCCAAAGAGATTGGTACCAAACAATTACAGGGTCAATTTTACAGTCTTCCCTCTTTTCAATTTTTAATCCCTTGAAAATGTGGCAATATGTAACAAAGAATATTAAATATGAAGCCATTAAGAATTTCTTTCCTTTATTAAAATTTGAAAGATGGGAAGCAATTTCGATATAGATAAGCTTTCCCCAGTCGAAGATGGATTTTTCATGAATTGTAAAATGAAAAATGTACATAGCCAATTGAGATATGGTTTCCATATTTTCTTAACCAGTGACCCTAGTGAATAGCCATGTAATTTCTCGATAAAGGTTTTTCAAGGAACTAACCTAAATTCTTGTTATGTCAATAGGAACTGTTGCAGGGTCTTCAAGATATTCTTGCAGATTGTCGAGTCCATTATTTATTTTCTTGAGAAAATCCCTCGCTTCTTCTCCTTTAAAAGTAAGAGTCGACTCTGGTAACTTCAACATATTTTTGAAAATTGTTGGTACTAATTAAATAATAGATTCTCCGTGGAGTTCAATGGCTTGGAATATACTTATCACCACACCAAGTGATGACTTATTTGCAATCAAACACTTCTGGTACATATCCAGCAAGAGACATTCCTGATGTTCATACTGAATTTTCATTTCTTTGAATTAGAAGCAATGTAGAGTAGTGCCAGCATGATCGTGACCACTGGAAATTCTAATCTTCTTGTACAAAAATGTTCATTATATCCCCACAAAATCGTTTCCTTCCTACAACCATGAAGTTGGTGGACTGTTTGTGTAATTACTTAGAACATATTGGTATAAATGAGGCCCTTTTCTAGATAATAATGACTTAATATTTTCCCAATGAATAAATTCATGCAAATTGAATGAAAATCTCTCGATATTTCTGCCATTAATAATGGCCTTTTCGTAATTTGCACAAAATTTGTCTTCCGTAGTACCAACATTTGATGTATCTTGAGAAAAGCACCAAGACAAAATTCATGTTACGGTGAGAGTGGATATGAATGGAAAGTTGAAGTGAACCTGTGATTCCACCAACCTGTGAACCTGTTGTGAAGAAAAAGAAAATTCCCAAGTGTTGTGTGGGAAGGAAAATAAGGTAAGAAAATGATTAAATATCATTGTGATTTAGGCTTGTAGGGTAAATGGAGATGAAATACTCAGGGACCCATGAACCCACGGTGAGAGAAAAAATAAAATTTCTAAGTATCATGCATATTGGGGATCATGGAAGTAAAGGTGTGTTTTGGTGATAATGGAGTTATAAATAAAATTAT